>JADRCD010208533.1:23729-68691 GCA_019843815.1 Montemys delectorum | reverse complement strand
GTGTATGTATAATATATATATATATATATATATATATATATATATATCTGTAAAAATAAGACATATATAGAAAAAATCTCTGATAAATTTGGAGAAATGCACAAAAAATTACTGAAAATATTCAAGACATGTACTGTAGTAATTTCTGATAAAACTGAAGACATATGTAGCAAAAGTTCTGATAAAAGAGAAGACAGAAAAAATTCTCAAAAAATCAAGAATTATATTCTAAATATTTCTACTAATATTGAAGAAAAAAAGTCTGTGAAAATTTAGACATATACAGAAAATTTTTCTGATAAATCTGAAGACATATATGCAAAAAATGTGTTAAAATTAAAGACATATTTAGAAAAAAATACTGGTAAAATTGAAGACATAGAAAAACTTTTGCTATTATTTGCTGACATATACAGAAATTTTTATGATAAAATTGGAAAGTCATATGAAAATATTTCTGAAAATATTGAAAGTTTATTTTAAAAAATATATCTATATATATAGACAAATTCTGATAAAATTGAATACATATATAGAAATATTTCCCATAAAATTGTAGATATATACATACAAATTTTATGATAAAATTGAAGACATATATAAGATTTTTTTCTGATAAAATAGAAGATTTAAATCAAAAGTATTTCTGATAAAATTGAAAGTATACAGAGAAAAACATTTGATAAAATTGAAAACATATAATTTTTTTTTCTAAAATAGAAAAAGTATATAGAAAAATAGTACAGATAAAATGGAAGACATGAACTTACCTTGGGCTCAAACTCCACAGCCAGTCCCACAACACCAAGAGGAAGCTCCATTTCAATGCATTCTAAATAGCCCAGGATCACAGGATCCAAGAATCCCAGAATCCCAGAGAGAGCTTGACTCTGAGAGTTCTGATACAACCAGGATCACAGGAAGGACAGACTCCAGTCAGATTTAGCAATAGCTAGAGATAACCAGATGGCAGAGGGTGGTTGGGGGCAATCATAAGAAAATAAACAACACAAGCTTAAATTAATTAGCATCATCAGAACCCAATTCTCCCACCATAAGTCCTAGATACACCATTACACTGGAAAAGCAATATTCAGATCTAAAATCAATTCTCATGATGATGATACAGGACTTTGAGAAAGACATAAATAACTCACTCAAAGAAATTAATGCAAGAGAACACAGGTAAACAGCTAGAAGCCCTTAAAGAGGAAACATAAAAATCCCTTAAAGAACTATAGGAACACACAATCAAATAGGTGAAGGAAATGAGCAAAATCATCCAGAATCTAAAACTGAAAATAGAAATAATAAAGAAATCAGAAAGAGAGACAACCCTGAAGATAAAAAACCTAGGAAAGAAATCAGGAGTTGTAGATGTAAGCATCACCAATAAAATACAAGAGATAGAAGAGAAAATCTCAGGGGTAGAAGATACCATAGAAAACATTGACACAACAGTCAAGGAAAACACAAAAAACAAAAAGCTCCTAACCCAAAACATCCAGGAAATCCAGGATGCAATGAAAAGACCAAACCCAAGGATAATAGGTATAGAAGAAAGTGAAGATTCCCAGTGTAATGAGCCAGTAAATATCTTCAACAAAATAAAAGAAGAAAACTTCTCTAACCTAAAGAAAGAGATGCCCATGAACATACAAGAAGCCTACAGAACTCCAAGTAGACTGGACCAGAAAAGAAATTCTTCCCGTCACATAATAATAAAAATACCAAATGTACTAAACAAAGAAAGACTTTTAAAAGCAGTAAGGGGAAAATATCAAGTAACATATAAAGGCAGGTCTATCAGAATTACACCAGACTTCCCAACAGAGAGTATTAAAGCTAGATCCTGGGCAGATGTCATACAGACCCTATGAGAACACAAATGCCAGCCTAAGATACTATACCCAGCAAAACTTTCAATTACCATAGATGGAAAAAACAAGATATTCCATGACAAATCAAAATTTACACAATAATTTTCCACAAATCCAGCCCTTCAAAGGATAATAGATGGAAAACACCAACATAAGGAGCAAAACTGCATCCTAGAAGAAGCAAGAAAATAATCTCTCAACAAATCCACACAAACCAGTTTCCACCTCTTACATAAGAAACAACAGGAAGCAACACTTACTTATTCTTACTATCTTTTTCTTAATATCTTAATATGAAAATTAATATTACCAAAATATCCTAAATGATTGAAATTCAAAAATATGAGCTGTTAGAAACTTGTTGACTGTCATCCAATGGTCTCTCTAACTTGGTAAATGGAGAAACAGGTTCAATATTGTACAATCCATATACACTTTCTGCTTATTTGTACATGACAATGTCTTGCTGTGTACCACATAATGGTCTTGAAGTCATGCTTCTCTTATCTCAGCCTCTCTATTAACAATATTGTTTACTTGATATATTTACACTATATTATGATTTTCAGAACAGCTTACATATTCCCAAAGTAGATATATACAGCCAAAAGAAACATTAAACAATTAATTTGGAGGTGGCTTGTAAGAGAACAACAAAGAGTGAGACTGAATACTTTGCTTAGTGTTTGATAACTATTGTATCAGGTTTGAAGAAGAGGACTTTATAAGTTACTCTTTCTCTGAGATGAATACTTTTCCAAATTATCACAGCCAATGAACCAGATTTTGGCCCTCACCTAATGTCTGTGCCACCATCCAAGCAGAAACATTATTCATTGAAACAGTTGGTGAATGACTTTATGGATAAACCATCTTAATACACACACCATTTCATAAATGAATGTAACCTGTTCTCTGTGGACTGAGAATGAAGTCACTCACTCAAGTCAAATAGCTTTGACCACAGCAGGAAGTCTGTATCCTGTGGTCCATGCTATTTTCCCACCGGCAGGAACACACAGACACACACACAGGATCCTTCTGCAGCAAACCTTTATTACCATGTGGCGAGGAGAGGGCGAGCCCTGGAGAATGCACTGTTTATATACACCCTGGAGTGGCATGTTCATCTCTGATTGGCTGTTTGCTCATTACCTCATGAGACGGCTCGGGATAGGCTGTGACTTGGCGCCTTTTGGCTCTAGCACATGCGCAGATGGGCTGAGACTTAGCGCACTCTGGCCCTAGGCACATGCGCAGACTACGTGTTAAGAGGAGAAGAAACTGGATGCCGGCACGATCTTGTAATGGAGGCTGCCGGCTTGGGTGTGGCTCTCTACAGTATCCAAAAATTGTGACTACAATTCATTCCTTGGCACAGTAGAACTGTCAACTATCAGCTTAGCTATAATGGAGGTAAAATCCTTTGGTGATGTGAGGGTCATTGAAGTACAGCCTTACTACAATGACATCCAATGTCTACGAATTCTTCTTCTTATTTTGGGTTTGTACCACAGTAAGAGCCAAAATTTTAATCTCTACTAAATACGAAACAAACAGACAAACAAACAAAAAGGCTTTATTTATTTATGTTCATTTAAAAAAATCTAGTAGTGATGTATTATTTTAAAATATACAGTTAATATATTTGGAGTTATTTAAAATTTATATTGAGAAAAACGTATGTTTTTTCAGTATTGCTGTAGACAAGCATTTACATAAGACTTAAATTGATTGTTGTTTTATATCAAACATTTTTTATAATACTTATTCTCATTTTTATTGTTACAATATTTTAAAGAATATGATAAAAATGTATTGCAGGTATTGAAGGGGAGTTTCTTGGAGGAGTTAGGTTACAAAAGTGAAACAAGAATATGATTTAATTCTATTTACTTAAACTGTGTTTTTAAATGTTAAGAAATTCAGATAAGTTGAAATCATGTACCTTTTCTCATCATAATGCAATAAGACTTAAATCAATAAAAAATTGAAGACATAGTTTAAAAGAATTTCTCCTCAAATTGAATATACTTATAAAGAAAAATTATGATAAAATTGAAGTCAAATAATAGAAAATTTTCTGATAAAATTGAATATTTATATGAAATATATTTCTGATAAATTAAAGATGAATATAAAAAACTCTGCTTAAATGAAAGGCATATATTGAAAAAAACCCATAGAATTATAGACATATATATAAAATTATAAGATAAAATTGAAAATATACAAAGAAAAAATTAAAGATAAAGTTAAAATTGAAGTCATATGTAGAAAAAATTTCATAAACTTGAAGACATATGTACAAAAAATTCTGATAAACAGGAAACAAAACATTCTGATAAAATTAAAGACATGTATATATAATAAATTTCTTATAAAGTAGGAGACATGTATAGTAAAAATTTGTGATAAAACTGAAGACATATATGGATAATATATCTGATAAAATTGAAGACATATACAGAAAACAAATTAACATAAAATTGGAGACATATATAGAAATAATTTCTGTTAAAATTGAAGATAATATAGAAAAACTTCTAATGAAATAGAAAAACTATACAATTTTTTCTCATGATTTTGAAGAAATATTTTAAAAAATGTTGATAAAAAGAAAAACATTTAGAAAACATTTCTGATAAAGTTGAAGATTTATATCAAAACTATTTCCCAACAGATTAGGAAAAGATCGTAACCAGTCTTATATCTGATAGACGGCTAATATCCAATATATACAAAGAATTCAAGAAGTTAGACTCCAGAAAACCAAATAACCCTATTAAAAATGGGGTACGGGGCTAAACAAATAATTCTCAACTGAGGAATAATGAATGGCTGAGAAGCACCTAAAGAAATGTTCAACATAGTACTACCAGAGGACCCACCTTTACCACTCCTGGGCATATACCCAGAAGATGCTCCAACATGTCATAAGGACACATGCTCCACTACATTCATAGCAGCCTTATTTATAATAGCCAGAAACTAGAAACAACCCAGATGTCCCTCAATAGAGTAATGGATACAGAAAAAGTGGTACATCTATAACAATGGAGTACTAATCAGCTATTAAAAACAATGAATTTATGAAACTCTTAAGGAAATGGATGTATCTGGAGAATATCATCCTGAGTGAGGTAAACCAATCAGTCACAAAAGAACACACATGGTATGCACTCACTGATAAGTGGATGTTAGCCCAGAAGCTCAGAAATCCCAAAATTCAATCAACAAACCAAGAAACTCAAGATAAGGAAGACCAAAGTGTGGATACTTTGTGCCTTCTTAAAAGGGGGGACAAAATACCCATGGAAGGAGTTGCAGAGACAAACTATGGAACAGAGACTGAAAGAAGGACAATCTAGAGACTGCACCACCTGAGAATCCTTCCCATATTCAATCATCAAATCCAGACATTATTGTGGATGCCAACAAGTGCTTGCTGACGGGAGCCTGATATAACTGTCTCATGAGAGGCTCTGACAGCAACCGACTAATACAGAAGTAGAGGCTCACAGCCATCTGTTGGACTCAACACAGGGTCCCCAATGAAGGAGCTAGGAAAAGGACCCAAGGAGCTGACGGGTTTGCTGCCCCTTATGATGCACAACAATATGAACTAACTAGTACTATTAGAGCTCCCAGGGACTAAACCACCAACCAAAGAGAACACATGGTGTGAGTAATGGCTCCAGCAGCATAAGTATAGCAGAGTATTGCCTAGTCAGTCATCAATGGGTAGAGAGGCCCTTGGTCCTGTGAAGGTTCTAGGCCCCAGTGCAGGGGAATGCCAGGGCCATGGATTGGGAGAGGGTAGATTGGTGAGCAGAGGGAGGGGTGAGGGAACAGTGGGTTTATTTTATTTTATTTTTTTCAAAGGGGAAACTGGGAAAGGAGATATCATTTGCCATTTAAAAAAGGAAATTATCTAAAAAAATAGAAAAAAAAGAAATTACAAAGAAAATATAGAAAATAAAAGCAAAAAAGAAACTGATGAAATAGAAAACATATATAAAAATTTTGATAAAATTGAAGATACATAGTAATTTCTGATAAAATTGAACACATACATAGAAGTAATGTCACATAAACTTGGAGACATATTTAGAATTATTCTCTGTTAAAATTGAAGACACATATAGAAAATAATCTGCTAAAATAGAAGACAGAAAACATTCTGAAAAAATTGAAGAGGTATACAAAAAATCTTATTAAATTTTGATTTTGAAAATATTTTTGATAAAGTAGAAGACATGTATACAAAAAAATTTGTTAAAATTAAGATGTATGTAGAAAACTCTTCTGATAAAATTGGAGACATATGTGAAAAAATGGAAATCAATGGGATACTTCTTTTAAGTCACCAGAAACATTTGTACTAAGAGACAAACTCATGAGGAGCCCAATCAAATACTACTACACAGAGAATCCCTATTTTTCATGAACATAACTGCCCAAGTCTGCAGTTGACTAACAGCCACAGTTCCATGTGATAGGATGCTGTTCCAATAAGGTGGAGGGGCCTGGGTTGTGGCCCAGGCCCGGCCTGCTGAGGCTCTCTCTCTCCCTGGGTGGCAGGGGGCCCTGGTGCTGAGGCCCGAGTCTCTCTCCCTCCTAGAGTGGCTGGGGGCCTTGGTGGTGAGGCCCAGGTCTCTCTCTCTCCTCCCGGGGCTGGCCTGCTTGCTGTACAGCGCCTTAATTAAAAAGGAGGCAATGTATGAATGAGTTATTTTATTGTAGGAAGGGGAAATATGCTAGTTGAGTGGAAAGAAGGAAAGGAGAGGAAGGAGAGAGAGAGAGAGAGAGAGAGAGAGAGAGAGAGAGAGAGAGGGAGAGAGAGAGAGAGAGAGAGAGGAGAGAACAAAGAGCAAAGAAGAGAGAGAGAAAGAGGGTAAGAGTTAGAGGGAGAGGGGTAAGAAAGAGGGGAAGCAAGAGCGAGGAGGGAATAAGAGAGAGAGGAGGGGACAAACCACCCTTTTTATTGTATGGGGCATGGCATGCCTGGCTTGTGGTCAGATGATTGTGTGTAAGGTCTAGCTAGAATTCGGAGAGTTTGAGGCAGTGTCTGCCTGATAGAGCACACCTCTCCTGCAGAGGCAGCTGTGAGGGGTCTGGGCTGAAATCTGAGCCATGGTCTCAGGAGCAATTCACCGAACGCCTTCCGTCCCTCTGAGCAAATGCTCAGTAGGTCTCCGGGGTTCAAAGTGGTTTGCTCTACTGGACTTTGGCTGTCAGAACTGCCCCACAATAGGAAGAACTGGGTTTTGAAAACCTGATGCAACCTCCTTCCAAATGTCCCTAGACCATCACCAGCTCTTCTAAGCCTATTCCTGGCTTTAGCTGAGGAGCTCTGTTTTATCCTCAAGTCAACAGGGTCTTGGAGAAAGCTCTGAAGACCAACAACACCCCAGGCTATTACTGCCTCTACCAAGCTCTTTCCTGGGACTGAAGAAATTTCTGTCATTTTCCATACATTGGAGAAATATTGCTTGATCAGCCCAGCCTTCATCACAACAGAGTTTGTTCATTTAAAACACTTGTCACCAGGTATCATCTTGCCCATGTGGTAATAAAATTTAAAAATTATGTTACACTAGGCCTCCATTTGACTGTGACCCTGTGAGGTCTCCTTGAGCAGCTTGTCACAGGCCTGTTCTTTGATAAGGAGATAAGCCTAGTAGATGAATATCAATAAGGGGTGTCTACTTCATCGCCGATTGAAGCCAAATTTCTGGATAATTCTGTTGAGTAGACATTTATCCTGGCACACTAATTATTAATAGACATGCTTATCATGATGTGATTTATCAGGGGGGTGTTTGAGAGGCGGTCGTACCTCAGCTAAAGTTTCTTTAGTGTCACTATTTCCAAAACATTGGAAATGCTTTACACTGTCAGCTCCACTCATCTGCAGCACTCAGTAGTTGGAGTGCTTCCCAACTACTGAGAGGCCTTTTACAACCCCTATCAGTTAACTCCAAAAGGTGTTACACCTCAAAATCAAATGCTATGATCAGACTTTGAAGGAGATACTTGAGATGTATGTGTGTATATTTGAATCTGTATATGTATGTGTGTATATGTATATGTGATGTGTATATTTGTGTGTGTATGTATCTCCGTGTCCATGTATGTCTGTGTCTGTGTGTGGGTGGTATCTATGTGTGTGTGTGTCTATATATGTATATGTGTGTCCATATGTATATATGTGTGTGTGCTGTATATTTTTGAGGGCAGTCCCAAAGTCTGGATGTGTGGCACAGAGTCACTACCCACAGTGATGAGGAGCAATAAGCTGGGCAGAAGGAGCTGATGTTCTGGGTTCTTCCTGCTGCTGCTGTGTATGCATTTGTAGTTGGTTGTGGTCACCTGTGAAGTTCTCTGTGGTTCTAGTCACTTCCTGGAACCAGCCGTGGCCTCTGAATAACTTTATTGTAGGGGCTGGATCTAAGCAAATCATTGTGAGCATGAGCTTTTTTTGTAAAAACTTCATCTAGAGGATATTAAACTCAGAAACCCCTAGATTCTCCAGTATTTCCAGCTGGTCGAGTTTGATATTTATGTGTAAGATACATTTGGAGCTAATTGGCAGGGATTGTAAAAGGCTTCTCAGGAGTTGGAAACACTCCCGTATTAAGCTGTGTTGCAAAAGAGTGGAATTGACAGTGGAATAGCATTTATCAATGCTTTGGAAATAGTAAGGGACACTAAACAGACTTTAGCTAATGGAGGACTGCCTCTAAAGCACATCACTGATAAATCATGCCATGCCCACTCATCTACTCCAGGAAAGTTTGTGTGTCAGGCTTGAAGGCCTGATCATGGACCAGAGGCATAGGCTTCAAAGGGAGTTTGCCCCCTGGGGTATTCAGTCAGTCACTGGCATTTTCTAACTCAGATATGTTCCAGATTAGTCTTTCCAATTGTCAACACGTCTTCTTATTCAGGCATAAAAGTGTCCCAAGAAATGGTTCGTAAATAGTTAAAACTAAGATTAAACATTGTTCCCTGGCCAGCACAGCATTCTAATATATCCTAATTTATTACTAAGCTGTCGTTAGCTTGGAATTTCTCACAAGAAAGCTGCCTTATCAGATAGGGTGTCTTCAGATTTAGCAATAGAGGTCAGACATCATTGCTAACTGTAAACGTAGTTAAAATTCTAAGAGCAGTCCCTCAGAAGACAGAATTGTTTTACATACCAGAGAGTAATTGAAGGGCTTCCCTCACTTAAGGGCATTCTCAGGAACTGCTAGAATGGGACTTCCTGGTGCTTGACTCCCACAGATCCAGAGAATTAGCTTGGGTCTGCCAAGATAGCCCCACTGGGAAAGGCACTGCTCTTCCACTGTGCACCTGGATGTCTGATCTTACTGACCTTGATGTGGCTGTCATCTGCCTACGTGACTTATGTCACCTGCCCTGTTTTCTGTGTGTGTGTGTGTGTGTGTGTGTGTTTGTGTGTGTGTGTATATATATATATATATATATATATATATATATATATATATATATATGTGAACTTTACCTTGTGTAAATACACTCAGACTCAGCACTTCCTTGTGTCTACTGTTTGTCATTTGCCAAATTCTTTGCCCATCTGACCAGAACTCTACTCATCCCATGGAACAAGAGGTCCCAGCAGTAATCCAGTCTGTGGCAAAATCACATGCTAAGCAGGTCTGATAGTGATTAGAATGCTAGGATACATGTCTGTTCACCAGAATTATTCAGAAATTTAGCTCCAATCCCTGAGGAAGGAGATACCAGTTATTGACATTCAGCTACTAGGCTCAACCTCTTATCGAAGAACAGGCCTGTGACAAGCTGCCCAAGGGGGCATTGCAGGATCATAGCCAATATGAAGGCCCAGTGTGCAGTAAAGTTTCAATTTCCTTCTTGAAAGCAGAGTTCTCTCACATGGGCAAGATGACACCTGCTGAAAAGTCCCTGAAAAGGATAAATTCTGTCATGTGGAAGGCTGTGCTAATCCAATCATGTTTTTCCAATGCTCTCATGTATGGAGAATGTCAAAGCCTTTTTCTCTACCCCAGGAACAGCCCTGGGAGGGCCAGTAACAGCCTGGTGCCTAGGTCTATGGAGATTTCCCTAAAGCCCTGATGGCTTGAGGATAGAAGAGCTCCTTCCCTAAAGACAAGAACATGCTGGGGACAGCTGGTAATGGTCTGGGGACATTTGGGAGAAAGTTATTTTGGATTTTGAAAAGGCAACTTTTCCCACTACAGGGAACTATGGCTTTTAGTTTCAAGTCCACTGCAGGCTTAGTCAGGAATGTTCTCAAGATATCCTATGTTCCCTATGTGCAGCACTGGTATGAGAGCATCTGCTGACTTTGCAGAAGTCTCCCATTGATTTCCATTTTCCTGCTGTAAGGAGTGACCAAGATTCCATACTTGAGAAGCTTACTTGGCAGAAGAAAAAGCTAGTGGAATATTCCCACCCCCACCACTGTTTATATTTTTAACTTGTATTTTTCTCCCCTTTTTCATCCCCTAAGGCCTTCCTATTCGGACCTTGTTGCCAATATTGTTTCGACGCCCTGGATTCCTTCAGAAATAATTCCTGCCCTGTAAATGAATCTCAGGTAAATGGTTCTCCATGTGGCTAGAATTTTGGTCCCAAGTCCATGTTTAAAGGGTTTGAAATGTAACCCGGGACCTGAAGCTAGAGGTTCGAGAAGGTGATAATATAGGTGCAATGTAAAATTTGCTTTCACTCAGGTCTTTAAACATGAAGAGTGGTAAATGTATGCTGTGATTGAAGAGATTTCTCTTAAATCAATCTTGTAATTGTGAATGCAGTGATATCTCCATGGGGAGGCTTTTTTGTGGAGAGCTTTGGGGGCCATTTCTAGAAATTTAGCAGAATTTTGTCATTGGGCTAAGACAGGAAAGTAGGCTGAGATAAGAATATTTACATCTGAGCTAATAAAAAGCTCAAGGTAAATGAAGCCAAGGAATGTGTGGAGTTCTTTGCATCTTGGTCATCCTGCTAAATCCCTAAAACAGGGACCACAGGGCTTTGTTTATTGTCTTGTTTGATCATTTTGTTTATTGCCTTATTTGTAGTCTTTGTTTACTGTCTTGTTTGACTGCTTTTTCTTTGATCTCAGAAAGGACCCTAGTCTCTGCATGTACCTAGAATGGTATACTAGCATACTGGAGAAAAAATAAATCCACTTCCATCTCAGCACTGCCTAGAGTTATGACATAGTGTTGTCCACGAGGCTAGCTGTTTGAGCTGGTCTTCTGTGGAAGTAGGATCCAACAGATATGCTGGCTAGTAAGTGCAAGCAGGTGAAGGAGAGTGAGTCTTCCTTAATCTAATATCCTTATATAGGCTTCCAGCAGAAGGTGTGACACTGATTCAAGGTGTGTACCTCCATGCCTGAATCTAGGACTAGTTTTGCCCCAGGCTCACCTTGAATTCAGAAATGTGCTTGCCTCAGGTTCCTGGAATTTAAAGCATGTATGAATTTGCCTGTGTCTAAGCTTTTCATGGCTACTATGCCTCAAGATCTCCATGCCAAAATCCAGATCAGAAAACTGTATCTTACAGATTCAAGATCTGTATCACAGGTGAGCCTTCCAATTCTGTGTTGTAGTTCATTCCAGATATAGTCAAGGTGTCAACCAGGAATAGCCATCACAGACACTAATCCCCAAAGACCTTCTACTTCCAGCTGTTCTCTCCTGCACAGCACTTCCAGTCTCTAATTCCCTGGTGAGATCTCACACTCGTGTCTACATTCACCCCCAAATCCATCCACACTATCTATTCTGTTTTCCCTTCCAGGGAGATCTATGCTTCAGCACTATAGTCCTCCCATTCACCTACTTTTTTAAGGTCTATGGGTTTATTATCATTCATGTAATAGCTAATATCCATTGGGAAATGTATTCATTACCATACATGTGTTTCTGAATCTTGGTGGCTTCACAGAAGATGATATTTTAAAGTTGCATATATTTTCCTGTAGGTTTTGTGTTGTCATTGTTCTAACAGCTGAAGAATATTCCACTGCATTTGTGTACCACCCATGTGTTTGATTCCAGCATTTTGGAATGCAGAGGCAGGTGGATATCTGAGTTCAAGTCTAAACTAATCCTAAAATTTAATTTCAAGACAACTGGGACTAAACTGAAAAACTCTGTCACAAAGTGTAAAATAAGAAGAATGGGGAGGAGCAGGAGAAGGAAGAGGAGTAGGAGAAGGAAAATAATGGTAGAAAGAAGGAGCAGAAGAACACAAGACTAAGATATGCTTGTGAGACTATGTTCTATCATACCTCATGCAAGAGTGGCAACTACTGCTATTCATGAGTCCAGTGACTATGCTAATTTTGTTTGGTTATGTTAGTGGTATTATAGGAAGAATCCCCTCAGATTTCATTCACCCTTGCTATTTATGTCCCAGAGTCCTTACTAAAATACAGCATTGGATGAAACAGAATGATGTATGTTTTACTCAGAACATTTTTTTCTTAAATGTACTGATGTTTTTATAAAAATATAAAGAGAGGGAGGGTTATGTTCTATGGTGGTGTGGTGAGGAGTGGGAGAAGAGGGTGCCTCTGCAAGTCTATGCTGAGCGTTCCTTCCCTCTGAAGGACCATCCACGTGGTATAGTCTTTAGGGCATGTGGAGGGGAGTTAAGAGGGTAGTAGAGGCAGAGAAAAGCAGAGAGAGAGAGAGAGAGAGAGAGAGAGAGAGAGAGAGAGAGAGAGAGAGAAGAGAGAGGAGGGAGAGAAGGGAGAAAGTGAAGGGAGAAAGAGAAGAGAAGAGAAGAGAAGAGAAGAGAAGAGAAGAGAAGAGAAGAGAAGAGAAGAGAAGAGAAGAGAAGTAGAGGAGTAGAGTAGGTTGGCCACAAGCACTTGGAGAGAGAGGGGAGAACGTAAAGCCAGAGCAAGAAAAAGCATAACAGCAAGAGAGGAGCAAGATAGGTGGCAAGGAGCCCCTTTCATAGTGTCAGGCCTACCTGGTTGTTGACAGGTAATGGTGGCGCAGATCTTAGACAGAATGCTAACAGATACTTAATTGTATTTATTTCATAGCAACTTCAAATGGCCAATGTGTGATGGTGTTTCCTTCTAAACAGCTGCTTTGGATATTGAGCAACTTCTCCAATAAAATTGGTATTTATGTACCTCTGTGTAGTCATCCACACTAATGAGAACGTAGAGTTTGAGTCAGTATAGACAATATGAGAAGTGAGAAGAAGACTCAGTAAGATATGGTTGTTTGTAAGAACTGTATTATACAAACTGAAAAACAGGGGGACAAAAGGTGAAATAAAGTGCCATCATGAAAATTTCATGAATATGAAGTTTACTGAAAAAGAGACCATGCTTTTCACAAGAATGGCAGCCATGCAGAACTAAAAATAAATGTAGTGTTTAAACTTACATTATTTGGAATTCCCTTTAAATGTTTAAATTCATATGAACTTCTCAAAATGTTTGCTTACAGAGAAGTCAGTCAAACTGAGGTTTTTGAGGGGTTAGATGAAATTACTCAGTGGTTAGTGCATTGGCTCATCTTACTGTAGTCTCTAGTGCAATGGCCAGCACACCATCACCTGTAACTCCAGATGCTTGGGAACCAATATCCTCTTCTGACCTATGCTGACTATAGGGATGTGGTCAATAGACATTCATACAGGCAACAATTAAACAAAATATTTTTTTAAAATACAATAAAATGTTGGAATGTTGTCTGTGGCAAATGTTAGAATTATACAAGTTGTTTTCTTTCTCCATGTATAGACATATTCCCTGTAGATTCTGAGAATAACTTCCCTCTCCTCCTTGACTCTCTCATACAGCCTCTGTACTCATTCCTCCTCATTACACAAATTGTTTTCTTTCTCCGTGTACATGTTTATGTCCTGTAAATTCTGAGAAGAGCTTCCCTCTCCTCCTTGACTCTTACATAAGCCCTCCACTCACTCCTCCTTCATGTTTTCCTCTGAGAAAGGGGAGGCCCCTTCTTTGTATCAACCATCTGTGGTACATCATGTCACTGAAAGAGTAGGCACATCCTTTCCCACTGTGGCCAGCAAATGCAATCCAATCAAGGGAAGAGGAGACACTGACAGGCAACTGAATCAAGGAAAGCCCTCAATCCAGTTGTTTGGGATCCTTACTAGGACCAAATTGCATATCTGCTACATTTGATTGGGAGGGTGTGGTGACATTTAACCCAAGTGTGCCATTGCGTTGGTGGTGTACTCCCTGAGAGCACCAAAGTTTCCACATTATTCTGTTAGTTTTCCTGTGGAGATTCTATCTACTTCTTGTTCCTCAATCCTTACCAAAACTCATCCACAAGACTTCTTTAGCTCCATCTATTTTTCAGCTGTGTGTTTCTGCATGTTTTAAGCTGCTAGGTGGAGCCTCTCAGAGGATATTTATGACATGTTCCAGTCTGCCAGAAAAGCATAGTTTCATTAATATGGTCAAGGATTAGATCCCATGCATGGGATAGGTCAACATGAGGTAGTAATTGGTTGGCCATTCCCTCAGACTCCACTCCATCTCTCTCCCTGCACTCCATTTAGGAAGCACACATTTTGTTTGAAAGATTTATGGTGGGTTCCCATTCTTATGTGTCCATGGAGATTCCTCCCTAGCTACAGGAGTTGGCATCATCAGATTCTATGTCCTCTATGCCTAGTAGTCTCAGTTACTGTAAGTTCCATATAGACTCATGGGAGCATCTCTATCTTTGATTTCCTTTCATTCTCCAGCTCTCTTTTCCTGACTTTTCTAATACTTGATTATTTCCATCTTCTCTAATCAAGTTCTATTCTGCCATCTCAATCTGATGACTATTTTATTTCCCATTTTGAATGAGTTTCAAGCTTGCTCACTAGAGTCATTTTTCTTTAGGGTCTTTGAGTTGGTGGATTGTAGCAAGAGTATGCTCTACTTGATAGCTAATATCCACTTGTGTGTGAGTATATATCATGTAGGTCTTTTGAGGTCTGGTTTGCCTCAAACTAGATGGCATTTTTTTTTACAGCATGTAGTTTTTGTGCTTAAAAGCTCTCTGTCAGAAAGGCTTTATGCTATACTTGGATTCTGAACACCCAGGTTAGTGGGTACCTGGTTAAATAGGACTTTCTTTTGGCTTAAACCTGTGTCTCATTTATGGAGGTTCCACAGAGATACTGAAAGTCCCTGTGACACCAAGGGTGCCAGAGACAGTCAGAGCAGGGAAAGGCATGGTTGTGAGTGAGAGTCTACTGGGTTCACAACTTGAGATATTCGATGTCTTAAAGACTCCATTTTCTTAATATCTCCCTAATGATTTGGTGGCATTTAACAACTTTTCCCCCAAAGTGCAATACTTAGAACAAACAGTTGCTTGGTCTGAAAACTTCAGACATAAGTCTAATTACAATGCATTTGATTTGAATATATGGGAAAGGTAAGATGTGTCCACTAATTCAGTGTCCTGGATCTGTTGAGACAAAATCATATTCCCATTGTCTTTTCTTTTAGGTACATGAAGGTCTGGTGGCTGCCTTTATTGCATAATACTCTGAGTCAAGTTGACATAATTTGGACTAATCAGAATAGAAGAAACCTTAGTTCAGGAAATGCTTCCATGAAACCCAGCTGTAATGTATTTTCATAATTAGTGAACCATGAAGGAGGTACCAGTCTTTGGTGAGTTGGCCATCCCTGACCTGTAAGGAGTATCCTTCATGGACTCTGAATCAGCTCCTGCCTCCAGGTTCCTGCTCTTGTTTTAGTTCCTTTCCTGATTATTTTTGGTGATGAACAGCAAAGTGGGAGTTTAAGTTAAATAAACCTTTTCCTCTCAAACATAATTTTAGTGCTGTTGTTTCATCACTACAATACAAACCCTAAGACATCATTCCCAGTTGTTTTTACTGTGTATGTCTCTCTGTGTTTCTGTCTTTGGTGCTTCTGTCAGTTGTATTTCCCTGTGTTAACCAGTGGGTTTTTCTCTGTTCTTGTGGGCAGCCTTAATTCTTTGGTTCTGCTTTGTCACTCAACAAACAAAGAAACAAATATACAAACAAAACTATCTGTCCCAGTTCCAGAATGCTCACTTCTTTCATCACTGGACGTATGCTCATGGTCCTTGTAGTTCCTTGTGTGAAAGTAGGAAGAAACCAGGCATCTTAATGCACACAGGAAAGTAGAATGGCTATCCAAGGTGTACATTGCCTTTGCTTCCCTGCCTGCAGTAACAGGAAATACTGAAAAAGCAAGTTCTACTTCTCTTTCATTATTTATGTTACTTGGTCAATCAGTGGTCCGATTGGAAAGCTCAAAATTCATCATTGTCCAAAAAAAGTAGAAATACTGTCACTGGGCTAACTGGTAGGTCGAGGGAGGGGGGGAATTGAGCATCAGAGCTGGAGAAGTAGGCCTGGATACAATGAAGTTTCCCTTCTGTGAAACACTGACAAAGGAGATTTTAAACTATTTTCCCTACGTCTTGTTTAGAAAGAGAGCTCATAAAGTGATTTCTTTTGTCATAGAATCAACAGATATTAGAAAAAGATTAAAAGTTACAAATATGTAAAGGTATAACTAGGCCCTAGGGATAGCTGGAAAAGGTGTTTAACAGCAGAGGATTGATCTTGAGAGACAAGAAGGGTAGGATAAATGGAAAACTGTTATCACTTTCTCTAACGATGAGGCATAGTGAGACTTACAGATATCCAAAGCTTGTTTGTTGTTTTGCCCTCAGTCAGATGGACATTTCCTGGATGAAAGTTCTACCCCAATGAAAAGATACAGTTGGACTATCTTTCAGATTGGAAATGGTAACATCTGAAATAACATTGCAAGATGCTAGTGAACTGGAACACTGCTATACTGTTAATTACTTCCAAGTCTGGTATGTTGTACCTGTCCATTCTCTGAATTATGATATTCAACTTTGTTCAAGAGAGCTCCATAGTTTCTATTTCAGAAAGGGTATCCAGTACTTCCTCTCTTCAAATATAACCTTATTCCTTTTTTGTTCAGTTTCCTGAACATATACCTAAAGACTTATCAGTCAGGGCAACCGATCAGACTCAAAATCTGAAAGTGATGCACTTGTCAATTATCCTGGGTTAGTTTATGTACAGAAGAAAACATAAATGATCTAATAACCAGATATAGGGAGGGTTTAAGTTAGTTAGACTTATTTCCAAGTTTATTAGTAACTTATACATTATAGTTTAAACTGACCTCTATCTTGCTTGGCCCTGAGTGAAGGCTGCAACTGGAGAATTTCCAAGGAAATCAGATTTCAAAACATAACAAACTTCTGATGATAGCAGGATATATGGTCAATTTGACCACTCTCTGGGTCAAATTATTTTACTGTGTCTTACAGTCATGCTGCTTTTTTCTGTTAGCAATATGGGCTCACTTTCAGGCCTAAAGCAAATGGCTACAGTTATTTCTAAGAAATGACGACAGAGAACCAGGTCCGGGAAGCAGGTTTCAACAATGGCTTGCTCCTATAAACTCTGTGATGGGAATTGGCAAAAGTTCTTCACCAGGTACCACTGTTGGGCGCCACCTCAGGAACTGCTGCCATTCTGGGTACAGGCACCACAGGTGGTGAACTGGGCTGCACCACTCGGTGGTGGAGAAACAAAAAGTATTTGAGAAGATGACCGGGGTCCATCCAGAGGTCCAATACTAGAGGTCCAAGTATGGGCCGAGGACTTGAGTGTCTGTCCACTGCATGCCCCGTTCCACTAGATAGGTGTTTGTATCCCAGTCCTCAGAGAGTGGGGTGGGGGTGGGAGGTGGGCAAACAGCTGAAGGACTCTAGGCCTTACGGAGGCCAAGGACACAGGTTCTACCTCCTTGGGAATCCCAGGAGAGACTGGACACCACAGAGGAGCTGAGAATGAATTGCGGGCTCCAGAACAGCTAATTCCACTCTTGGACTGAAGGGAGAGTAAGGGAGGGGGAAGGAAGCGGCCACCCAGTTGTTTGGGCATGAGCGGGCATGCAGGAGTTCTTGGTCTGGGTGTCAAGGGTGCAGATGCTGGGCCCACATGACACATTTAGTTGAAAGGCAGCAATGCATGGTTGTAAGATGTTTTATTGTAGAAAGGAGAGAGAAGAGATAGGAAAGTAGAGGCAGGCCATCTCCATGTGTCTGGCCAATGCCATGTGGAGAGAGGGGGAAGGAAGAAGAAGAAAGTAGAGATAAGAAGAGTAAGAGGCTAAGAGATAAGAGAGAGAAGAGAGACATAGAGAGAGTGAAAAGTGAGGGGAAAACTGCCCCTTATATGGTGGACTGGCTCAGTGTCTGTAGAGGCGAACATACCTGGCTGTGGTCAGATGATTGTGGGGGTGGAGTCCAGCCAGAATGCCGGGTGCTTGGGGCATTGTCTACACAATAGATAGCACATGCTAATGGATTTAGAGGACTTGTAGAATCAGCCATCTCTGTCTGGGAACATGTCTCCACTGTTTCTGTCCCATGTGGAAACTTTTACTGAGTGTCTGGAAGTTGAGACTCACTCAGCCAAAACACAGACTGCTTTTCAGTGTCCCACATACCACCTTTTAGCTTTGGAAAATGGAATACTGAGGAACAAGTCCCAGACAACTCAGGAGGTAGGCTGTAATAAACTTGAGTACTGCGGAGAATTGAGGTATTGTGAACACTTTGTCATAGAGGCTGATCGATGGTATTAAGGGTTATGGTATCAATGCAGTCTGCATGCTCTAATGTAACCTCATAATTAGCACAAGATGAGTTAAAACAATCTGAAATACCAAAGACAGTCATTTGGAAGAGATTGGGTTGGCAGTAACATTTGCCTTAGGACATTCAGTGAGTTGCAAGATCAAAGATTCTACTAAGGCAGATGGCGAGGCAACAAATGGTGGTTGTAACATTGACAGAGCATTCTCCCAAGCAGAGCATTCTCTCAGGCAAAGCATTATTCACTGATATACAGAGGTTAAGGTCTGTGTGGTAGCCTGACCTATGCCTATGGGAATTGACATAATTAGGGAATGTGGCTTTATTAGAAGTCTTGTTGTAGTTAGTGCTTCACTCTGAATATTGACTTCAGAGGTCTCTTGCTATGCTCAGGCACCACCCCGGGATGAAGAGGGTCTGCTCCTGGCTGCATTCATAACAAGATGTAGATCTCCCTGCTCTTCCAGCACCATGCCTGTCTAGAAATTAGACCATAACGATAATGGACAGAACCTCTGAAACAGTAAGCCCATGCCCCAATTAAATATGTTGTTCTATAAGAGTTACCTTTGTCACAGTGTCTTCACTACAATAAAATACCAATTAAGACAGAAGTTTGTACCAGCAATTGGGGTACTTCTGTGATGGGCCTGACCATGGTTTTGTTTGGAGGAATGTGGATTTTTGGACTTTGGGTTTAGGAAGCAGTGGAATGTTGTAAGTGGAGCTAAATTGGACAGTCTAGTTGGAATATGAAAGACATTGGTGCTGAGGTTGATTTGATCTGTGAAGCCCTGGTTCTACAGGTTTCAGAAGAGTAGAATTTAATATATTGCCTGGTGATCATTCTTACAAAGTTTGGATGAAGAATATGACCGCGTATTGTTCTTATCTGAGGAGTCTGCCTGAGCATAAGGTGGAAAGAGTCATTAGATTAATGGCATTGACAAACGAAGTCTCAAATCACCAAAGTTTAGATTCTGTTCTCTGGTGTACACTTAAAAGGAAATTTTCAATCAAACATAGAAATATTAGAAATAAAAAATATAGTTCTAGTAATAAATAGACACCAGAAAGTAGAATGGGGCTAAATCAAATGCTCAAGGATCTTAAATATAATTAAGGTTCTGGTGACCTGGGAGCAAGGCGTCACACAGCTAACCATATTGTTTATGTGTTTTCAGTTGAAAAAGGAGTAGTTATCTCAGGTTGTTTTATTTCCCTGGTTATATTTTTCATTTGGACATTTAATATGGAATGAATTACAGTCTAGAATAGGAGGACACACTTGCGATCCAGATCTTGAGGCTGGAAGACACAAGCTTTTGAGTACTTGAGATATTGAGGAATAGGCTTCCTGCAAAGTTTTGGCCTAGTCATGGTAGTGCACATTTTTAATCCTAGGAGGCAAAAGCAAACAAATCTCTGAGTTCAGTGCCAGTTTAGTACAGAGCAAGCTCCAATATAGGGAAGCTTAAGTCCAGGCATGATGGTACACTCTTTTGATGCTAGCATTTACGAGAGAAAACTATGAAGATTTCAGAGTTTAATGTCAATTGACAGAAGAAGTTTCAAAACAGCCAAGCTTAGAAATTGAAGGACTGGTAACAAAGACTACTGGTGGTAATGTTCCAGAACAAGAGAGCTGTGTTGCAGCTGCAGCAAGTAGCACAACTTAGTAGCTTCAGCCATGTTGCATTAGTTTTAGAATTAAGAATGGAAGTGTTTATTGGTGCAATAGATGCTGCTTAGCTGGAGCTAAGAAACCAAGCGTGATTAAAAAGATCCCAGAGCCCTGAGTAGCATGCCAACCTAGAGGCATGTCCAATATCCTGCTGCCTCTCATACACCTCCATCAGACTCATGAACCACACAGCCTTACATCTCAGGGGAATTTGCATTCTCCCACTAACTGTCCTCCAACTCCATCAGACTCCAGAATTGTACAAGTAATCATTCCTCCTGCCACCCATTGTCCTTGGTGGTTGAACCCTCTAGGCCAAGCCTGCCATACTGGGGGGGCTCTATTTTCCCATTGAGTCTCCTCCACCCCCATCAGATTGTTGAAAGGAAAGCTTCCCTTACCCCACTGATCTTCCCTGCTCCCTGAGCCCTCTGAGCCAAGCCTAGCCACCCTGAGCCTCCTGCCATCCTAGGAGAACATTCATTCTCCTGCCACCTCTTTCCACAATGTCATTGGGCCTGAGGATCCTGAAGCATACAGAACTATAGGTCCTGAACCATTTAGCCCAAGGATAACCATCAGAGGCCTATCATACTAGGATCATAGAAGATCATCCCTTCCTAATAACTACTAAAATGAGAACATCCAGGGACCAAAACCATGCAGATAGCTAAGGGTGCCCAAAAGATCACAATCAATAAGATCCAGAGCAATATTATGCCTCCAAAGCACAGCTAGCCCACTACAGCAAGCCATATACATCCTAACACAACCAAAAACAGAAAATAATGACCTTAAACCCAATATGATATGATCCTTTAAAGGGAAAATCAATAAATCCTTTAAAGAAATATAGGAAAATATAATCAAGCAGATAGCAGTCTTTAAAGAAAAACAAATAAATCTCTCAAATACATACAGGAAAAATTCGGTTAAATGGGTGCAAGACCTGAAGGTGGAAATAGAGGCAATATGGAAAACACAGACTGAGGAAATTCTGAAGATGAAAAATCTAGGGAAAAGAACAGGGATATACAATAGAAGAAATGTATATGCCAGACAAAGAAAAGGTTAAAACTAAAAGATTCCTGATACAAAACACTCAGGAAATCTTAGATACCATGAAAAGGCCTTGGAGTGACCTCCACATTACTAATATTGGCACCCTGTCATTAAAAATCTTAAGGAACTCCAATGTCCTGTATATTTGCCCCTCTAGAAAATCCAACCAGGGCAAGCGTGATATGCAGGCAGCTGGTCTCTGAGTTGCAGCTTGCACAGGGTTCCCTCCACTCTCTGTCTCCCCTCCAACTCCCGAAGTTCTGAGTTAAAACTGTACTGCCCCCCTTAATTAAAACATCTCATAGAGCCTAGTGTTAAAGAGTGGCATTCTCCCAGCTCTGGTGATGCCAGGGTCAGCCAATACTCTTTGATAAGCAGCCGAATTCTATAAGTGCCTGTCCTTCAGGCCTCAGAAATAACAAACTCAGAGAACATTAGAGCTCTCCCCATTTAAATCATAAAAAAGTAATCAGAGATCATAGCCAGTTATGGCCAGCCATAAAGTTAGTTCCTGATAACACCAAAACAGGTGCACATTAATCCCCCCTTGCTTCAGTGCTCTCTAACACATGGTTATAACGTTTCACTCCTCTCACTCTGAAGCATCCTAAGAATTCCCAATTTTGTATATAAACTCATATGGTTCCCAGCCTCGTGGTCATATGTAATCACTTGCTCTTTGTGAGTGAACAGCGTGTGATCCGAGTCTGGACTTGAATAAAAGGCTCTTTTGTAATTACAGTGGACTTTGCAATTCTTGGGCTCATTTGGGTTTTCCTGTGGAGCCTTGGGCACAACAACCTAACCTAAAAAATTAGGAGTAAAAGAAGATGAAGAGTCCAAGCTCTAACTGCCAGAAAAGAAAATACTCCAGACATAATAATCTAAACACAAAATCTACAGAACAGGGAAAGAATATTAAAAGTGGTAAGAGAAAAAGGCCAGGTAACATACAAATGCATACCTATCAGAGTCATACCTGATTTCTCTAAAGAGACAGTAAATGCAGATATCCTGCAACCTCTAAAGAAGACACAAGTGCCAACCTAGGCTAATATAACAAGCAAAAGTCTCAATCATTATACTGGGAGGAAACAAGATATTCAAGACAAATTCAAATTCAAACAGTATCTATCAGCAAATACAGCCTTATAGAAAATACTAGAAAGAACACTCAAAGCAAAACAGGATAAATACACCAAAGAAAACACAGGAAGTAATCTCATACAAGCAGAAAATGAAATCACATGCAAATCCTTTCTCTCTCTCTCTCTCTCTCTCTCTCTCTCTCTCTCTCTCTCTCTCTCTTAAACACACACACACACGCACACACACACACACAGAGAGAGAGAGAGAGAGAGAGAGAGAGAGAGAGAGAGAGAGAAAGAGAGAGAGAGGTGAGGGGAAGGGAGGGGAGGGAGAAGAAGGAGAGAGAAAAACCAACAATATAAAACATAAAATTAAATCACAATCATTGGTCATTAATATCTCTCAATATCAATGGACTAAATTGCCCAATAAAAAGACACAACATAACACAATGGATATAAAAACATGATTCATCATTCTGGTACATTGAAAAAAAAAGACACCTTAGCAATAAAGATAGACATTACCTCAGAGTGAAGGGCTGGAAAAAAGTTTTCCAAGCAGATTACCCAAGAAGCAAGGTGAAGTAATCCTAATATCTAATAAAATAAACTTTCTACCAGAAATAATCAAAAGAAGCAGGCTTGACACTTCAAACTCAACAAAGAAAAAAAATCTATCAGGATGTTATCTCCATTCTAAACATCAATCCCCCTAAAACAAAGCCACCCGCATTTGTAAAAGAAATACGGCTAAAGCTTAAATCACATATTGAACCCCACACATTATTAGAGGGAGACAGCAACAACACCTGACTCTTACCAACTGACAGGATATCCAGATGAAAGCTAAATAGAGAAACAATAAAACTAATAAATACCAACTTGCAATCCCACCAGCAATGAGGGAGTGCTCATCATTCTCCACAACCTCTCCAGCATCTGCTGTCACCTGAGTGTTTTATCCTAACCAATTTGACTGGTGTGAGGTGGAATCTTAGGGTTGTTTTGATTTGCATTTCCCTGATGATTAAGGATGTTGAACATTTCTTTAGATGCTTCTCAGCTATTCGGTATTCATCAGTTGAGAATTCTTTGTTTAGATCTCTACCCCATTTTTAATAGGGTAATTTGGTTCTCTGGAGTTTAACTTCTTGAGTTCTTTGTATACATTGGATATTAGCCCTCTATCAGATATAGGATTGGTAAAGATCTTTTCCCAATTTGTTGGTTGCAGTTTTGTCCTATTGACAGTGGACAAAAGCTTTGCAACTTTATGAGGTCCCATTTGTCAATTCTTGATCTTAGAACATAAGCTATTGGTGTTCTGTTCAGAAAAATTTCCCCTACGCCTATGTGCTCAAGGCTCTTCCCTCCAGAAATTGGATATAGTTTTACCGGAGGACTCAGCTATACCACTCCTTGGCATATACTCAGAAGATGCCCCAATATGTAGTAAGGACACATGCTCCACCATGTTCATAGCAGCCTTATTTTTAATAGCCAGAAACTGGAAACAACCCAGATGTCCCTCAGCAGAGGAATGGATACAGATGTACATTGTGGTACATCTACACAATGATGTACTACTCAGCTATTAAAAACAATGAATTTGCCCGGTGGTGGTGGTGGCGCATGCTTTTAATCCCAGCACTTGGGAGGTAGAGACAGGTGGATTTCTGAGTTTGAGGCCAGTTTCGTCTACAGAGTGAATTCCAGGACAGCTAGGGCTATACAGAGAAACCCTGTCTTGAAAAAACAGAAAGAAAAAAGAAAAAAAAGAAAAAAATGAATTTATGAAATTCTAAGGGAAATAGATGGAACTGGAGAATATCATCCTGAGTGAGGTAACCCAATCACAAAAGAACACACATGGTATGCATTCTCTGATAAGTGGTTATTAGCCCAGAACTTCGGAATACACAAAGAAAAACCCACAAGCCACAAAAAACTCAAGAAGAAGGAAGACAAATATGTGGACATTTCATTACTTCTTAAAAGGGGGAACAAAATACTCACAGAAGGAATTGCAGAGACTAACTATGGAGCAGAGACTGAAGGAACGGCAATCCAGCCGATATAGCTATCTCCTGAGAGGCTCTGACAGTCCCTATTAATACAGAAGTAGAGGCTCACAGGCATCTTTTGAACTGAGTACAGGGTCCCCAATGAAGGAGTCAGAGAAAGGGCCAAAGGAGCTGAAGGGTTTGCAGCCCCTTAGGATGAACAACAATATGAACTAACTAGTACCCTAAGAGCTCCCAGGGACTCAACCACCAACTAAGGAGTATGCATGGAGGGACCGATTGTTCTGGCAGCATGTATATAGTAGAGTATTGCAAAGTTGGTCATCAATGGGAGGAGAGGCCCTTGGCCCTGTGAAAATTCTGTGCCCCCGTGTAGAGGAATGCCAGGGCCAATAAGTGGGAGAGGGCGGGGTGGCAAGCAGTGGGAGGGGGGAGGCAACAGGGGTTTGTTCTTGTTGTTTTTTGGTTTTTGTTTTTTTTGGAGGGGAAACTGGGAAAAGAGAAATGACATGTAAATAAAGAAAATATCTAATAAAAAAACTAATAGATACTATGAATCAAATGTATGCAACACACATCTATAGAATATAAAATCACCCAAACAGAAAAGAATATAACTTCTTCTCAGCACCTCATGGGTCCTTCTACAAAACTTACCATATAAGTGTTCATAAAGCGAGCCTAAAAAATACAAGAATATTGAAATAACTCCTTTTATCATATTAGACAACCATGGGTTAAACCTGGAGCTCAACAACAACAGAAATACTGGAAACCCTGCACACTCATGGAAACTGAACAGCACTCTACTCACTGATCTCTGGTTAATGAAACAACAAAGAAACAAATTAAACATGTTCTAAAATTCGATGAAAATGAAAGCACAGAATACACAAATTTCTGGAAAACAATGAAAGCAGTGTTAAAATAACCCAAGTAAAAGTGGGCTACAAAACTAAATACAGAATTCTCAATAGAGAAATCTCAAATGGCCAAGAAGCACTTAAAGAAATATTCAAAGTCATTAGCCATCAGGGCAATGCAAATCAAAACAACCCTTACATCCACGAGATGACTAAGATTGAAAACTCAAGGGATAGCACATAAATCTGTCAACAAGTAATGTATGCATAGGGAAGGGAGCAGAGTCTGAGGGTGCACCCAACCAATAACAGGCCCAACTTGAAACCTATCCCATGGGCAAGCCCCAAGCCTTAACACTATTAAAGATACTTTTTTTAAGGTAGGAGACCCAAGACGTTTGGAGGAACCCAGAAGATCATGTGTGGATCCCAGATATTTGAAGACGAAACTGTAAAGTTGAATTTGTCTTGGATAAGCCAAGATGTTAGAGATGTCAAAGCCATGAAATAATTCCTTTTGGAGCTGTTAACAGGGAGTGGAACTAGCCCAAGTGAATGAAGTTTTGTTACTACTGAATGCTAGATCTACCTACAGCACTCAACAAGAATGAAATGAGTTGGAAGTCTGAAGAGTGCTTTGAAATTGCACATGGTGATGCAGAGTAGGAGTTAGATAAGCTGGTATTTGGTAAACCCAGTATTTCCTTACCATGATGCTTTTAATTGGCAATTTTTATTCTGTGATGTTGGAGGTATGTGGTATGCTTTTTTATATTGATTTTATAAGTGATTATAATTAAGTGATTGGATGAACCTCAGAAGAGACTTCAAACTTAGGACTTTTAACATTGTTGTGACTGTTACAGACTATGGAACATTTGTAGTTGAACTAAATTTGTTTTTGCATTATGCTATAGCTATGTATGGCCCCGAAAGACACATGTATTTGAATAAGTCTATGGGAGCCAGGGAGTGGAATGTGGTATTTTCAATATATTTGGCCATAGAAAGTCCTGTTGTGAAGAACTGTGGCCTTGCTAGAGTAGGTGTGGAGTACACTTTGAAACTTCCTGCCATGATGATAATGGACTATACCTCTGAACCTATAAGCTAGCCCAATTAAATCTTGTCCATTATAAGAGATCCTGGGTCATAGTGTCTCTTCACAGTAGTGGAAACCCTAACTAAGAAAATAAGATATTCAATAACAGGGATTTGGTGTGGCTTTAGTTGAATTTAAGAGTTTGATGTACACCCTATTCTTAAGAATCAATGTCTGCTCCCTAGACAGAGATATGGTGAAAAAAGTGTTGCATTATGCTGATCATGGCTTTGTGAAGAACAGCCAGTGTGTAGGACCAACTTATATCAACATCACAAAAACAGTCACATAAGTTATGGTCCATGTAGAGTACATAATGTCGCTTATCTCTCCAAAATGATGGTTTCAGAAAAGAAAAACTATGTAACTAAATGAAAAACCCAAGCCATAAATAAATATAATCTGAGTGTGCATTGTGGGTAAAGGTGGGAAGGACTAAAAGGAAACCACACCAAAATGCTAAGTGGGTAGTCGAAGATACTTGGGAATTTGGTAAATTTTATAGTTTCTATATTTCCTTATCTTGATTAAGCAAAGGGGCTTAGCAATATTTTAAGAATTGAAGAAAAAGGAAGGAGGTCTTATGACAAATGCAAAAGGAATATTAAGGAAGGAAAGAAAGCACACACACATATGTAGATAATTGTGTTTGTGTCTCTGTGTGTATGTGCACGTGTCTAAAAACAACTGATATATAAATGTCCATGAGAATGTAAGGAAAATTATAGATGAAAAATAGAAGCTGGCTTTATTGCAAATAAATAAGAAATATCAAGGTAGGAAAGGAAGAATTAAACAAGAGTTAAAGTTTAATCTGTAGAAAGTCTAATTGCTCCCATGTAAAGGAAATATGGGACAAAGTGTGAAGCACAGACTGAAGGAAAGGCTATCCAAAGGCTACGCCACCTGGGGATTCATTCTATATACAGACACCAAACCCAGACACCAAGAAGTGCTTGCTCACAGGAACCTGATATAGCTGTCTCCTGAGATAGTCTACCAGAGCCTGACAAATACAGATGTGCATGATCAGAGTCAACCATTGGACTGAGCAAGGAGACCTCAATGGAGGAATTATGGAAAGAACTGAAGGAGATGAAAGAGTTTGCAACCCCATAGGAAGAACAACAGTATCAACCAACCAGACACCCCAGAACTCCCAGGGACTAAACCATCAACCAATGAGTACACATGAAGGTACCCACGGATCCAGCTGCATATGGCCTTATCTGGCATCAATGGGAGGATAGGCACTTGGTTCTGTGAAGGCTCAATGCCCCAGTGTAGGGGAATACCAGGGTGGTAAGGTGGAAGTGGGTGGGTGATTGGGGGAGCACTCTCATAGAAGCAGTGTGAGGGAAATGGGATAGGGGTTTGCAGAGGGGAAACAGGGAAAGAGGACAATATTTGAAATGTAAAGAAGTAAAATACCCAACAGAAAAGAAAGTCTAGTTTGATATAATAGGTAGTAGGAAAAATCATTTTGGTCTATTTATCTTATGCCAAACTGAAACAAAATTAAATTCAAACAGAGACTGCATGGTTCACATTTCTGTAACTGCAAGGCTTTATGACACCAATATTTTTTAAAAATGCTTAGGAAATATTCCTGTTTAAGATTTATTTATTGTATTGTGTGAGTATATTGTTACTATCTTCAGTTACACCATGAGAGGGCATTGGATCTCATTACAGATGGTTATGTGCCATCATGTGGTTGCTGTGAAATGATCTCAGGACCTCTTAAAGAGCAGTCAGTATTCTTACTTGCTGAGCTATCTTTCCAGCCCTATGACACAAATCTTAAGGAAGAATATAATAAGTTTAAATAAATTTGATGTTATCATAACGTTAGTGTTTAGTTCTTATAATATTATTGTTTTCTTGCTCTTTTAATAGTCTTATGAAATCAAGGAAGATTTTTTGAAGAAAATTTATTTTGAAATGTTATGTAATCAATGCATAAAATTTCTAAAGAAATGGTTTTATGTATAATATTTCTTGAAAGAGACAGAAGTTGTCAGAGTAGGAAAAGCCATACTAACATATAATTCCTCTGTCCTTCTCTCTCATGAAGCAAATGACATGCCATCTCTGATCCTTCCCTTCCTTACTCTTGTATATACCCTTATCCAGACCCTGCTCTCTGCTGAGGCTAGTCCCTTGCAAAAGCATGGTGGAAAATATGCCTGAGATTATGGTTTTTTGAGATTATTTTTATTTAATTTATTATATTTCTATTACTACTTTATATTTATTTTCTACTTTTTTCTTCTCTGTGTTAGGAATCAAACATAGGATTTTAAGCATTATGGGCAACTACTCTATGTCCAAGCTATAGCCCTAGCCCTAATATTTTAGAAAACACAATAATAGTTTGTTCTTTTTAGAGAGAATTAATCTTCCTGTTCAAAGGTGACTAAAGATTTTGGAATCCAGTACAATGCCCCCAAGTATTTTGCCCTCTATTATTGTGTCTCTTAGAAAGATGGTGGTTTAGAAAGCATTAGAACATTAGTTGAAACACTCTGAGTTTGCAAAAAGCTGTAGTCAATATCAAGTTGTTGAAAGAAATGTCAAACAATAAGTGTTTATATTAAGAGGATGAGGAGGTTCTTTGTATAGTTCTCTTTGTTTCTATTTGATTGATTTCAGTCCTGAATTTGATTATTTCCTACTGTCTACTCTTCTTGGGTATATTTGTTTATTTTTTTCTGGAGATTTCAGATGTGCTGTTAAGCTGCTAGTGTATGCTCTCTCCAGTTTCTCTCCGGAGGCACACAGAGCTGAGTTTTCCTCTTAGCACTGCCTTCATTGTGTTCCATAAGTTTGGGTATGTTGTGTCTTCATGTGCATTAAAGTCTAAAAAGTCTTGAATTTTTTTATTTCTTCCATGACCAAGTTTTCATTGAGTAGAAAGTTGTTTAGATTCCATTTATGTGTTGGCTTCCTATTGTTTTTGTTGTTATTGAATACCAGCCTTAGTCCATGGTGATGTGAAGGGTTGCATGAGATTATTTCAATCATCTTGTATCTGTTGAAGCTTGTTTTGTAATTGAGTATACAGTCAATTTTTGAGAAGGTTCCATCAGTTGATGAGAAGAAGGCATATTCTTTGTTTCAGGATGAAATGTTCTATAGATATCTACTAAATCCATTTGGTTCATAGCTTCTGTTTGTTTCATTGTGTCTCTTTTTAGTTTCTGTTTCCATGATATGTTCATTGATAAGAGAGTGGAGTGTTAAGGCTCCCATTATTATTTTGTGAGATTCAATGTGTGCTTTGAGCTTTAGTTACATTTCTTTTACAAATGTAAGTGCTCTAGCATTTGGGGCATAGATGTTCAGAATTGAGAGTTCATTTTGGTAGATATTTCCTTTCTTGAGAATGAAGTGTATTTTTTCATCTTTTTGGATAACTTTTGGATGAAAGTCAGTTTTATTCATTAGAATGGCAACTTGGTACTTGGGATCATTTTTTTGGAAATTTTTTTTCCAACTTTTACTCTGAGGTAGGGTCTGTCTTTGTCACTGAGGTGCATTTCCTGTATGCAGCAAAATACTGAGTCCTGTTTATGTATCCAGTCTGTTAGTCTATGTCTTTTTATTGGGGAATTGAGTTCATTGATGTTAGTGGGTTTTTTAGAGGGGAAACTGGAAATGAAGATAACATTTGAAGTATAAATAAATCAAATATGTAATAAAACATAGTACATAGGACCAAATATAAAATAAAAATAAATAAAATCCTTTGTAGATCTCCCTTCACTCTTATATAGGAGACCCCAACCTCAATGAGATATATCTCAGTGCTTTGAGATATACACATAATCATGTACAAATGCATATACTCATATCCATATATACAAACACACACACACAATTTATCTCAGATGTTACAGCATTTCAGAAGGCAGGCTCCCTACTGGAACGGTTCAGTGCCCACATGGGATGAATCTCAATTTGGACAAAGCACTGTTCATTTTTCCTTCATTTTCCAAGTTTTCCTTGCGTTTATTTTAGGCAGGAACAATTCTGGTTCAGAATATTTGAAGGTGGTTAGGTTATCCCATCCATCCACTGCAGGTGGACTCTTCAGTTTCCATCTCCCCACTGTTGGGCATTTTGGCTAAGTTCACCCCTACTTAGTATTGGAAATGTCTAACACCTGACATTTTGTGGACTTTCTAAATATCCAATGAAACTACATGTTGGTTGGAAATATTCAACTCCATATTTCCATTCATTCTCCTAGACCACTGAAATTCTTTCCAATCTCCACCCATTCCTGGTCTTGCCTCCCTTTTTCCCACATACTAATCTCTCAACCCAAGTCTGGCCACCATATGCCTCCTGTGATGATTTCTCTCCCCCTTCTAAGTGGGATTGAAGTATCCTTAATTTATCCTTAATTTTAATTAAACTTCTAACTGACTGTGGGTTGTATCATACCTAATTTGTACTTTTTGGCTAATATCCATTTGGGTCTAGGTTTCCTCACTTAGGATGATACTTTGTGGTTTCAGCCATTTGCATGGAAAATTCATGATGTCTTCATTTTTAGTAGTATTCCATCATGTAAATGAACCACAATATCTGTGTCCATTCTTCAGTTGAGGTATATCTGGGATGCTTTCTATCTCTGGCAATTATGAATATGGTCCATATGAAACTCTTGTATCAGTTGTAGTACTGTATAGCTTCTTTATGATATGTGCCCAGGAACAATAAAGATGGTTCCTTAGGAAAAACGATTTCCAAATTCCTGAGGAATCACCAGATTGATTTCCAGAGTGGTTGTACCAATTTGTAATACCACTATCAATGGATGAGTGTTCTTTTATCTCCACACCCTCACCAGCATGTGGTGGTACTTGAGTTTTTACCTTGGATATTTGTGATATCCAATATCCACTGATATTGGAATATCAGTGTCATTTTGATCATCATTTTCCTGATTACTAAGAATGTTCTATATTTCTTTGAGTGCTTCTTGAATATTTGAGATTCTTCTCCTGAGAATTCTGTTATCTACTCCATATTTTAATTGGTTATTTGTTTTTTTGGAATCTAAGATCTTCAGTATTTTACAGATTTTGGATATTCAACCTCTATTAGATATAGGGTTAGTGAAGATCTTTTCCTAATCTGCTGGTTGCTGTTTTGTCCTATTGAGAGTATAACTTTTCTTACAAAAGATTTTCTGGTTAATGTGCACCCATTTATCTATTGGTGTTCTTACCTAAGCCATAAGTGTTCTGTTCAGGAAATTTCCCCTATTCCAAAGCATTCAAGCTTATTTCCCACTTTGTTTTCTATTAGATTTAGTGTATGTAGTTTTATTTTAAGGTCCTATCTGCACTTGAATGTAAGCATTGTGCAAGGTGATAATATACAGACCAATTGGCAGTATTTTAGATCAGTTAGACTAGCACCATATGTTGATGATGTTTTCTTTTTTCTAATGTATTGCTTTGGTTTCATTGTCAAAGATCCTTTAAACATAGGTGTGTGAGATTATTTCTGGGTCTTTGATTGTATTCCATTGTCAATTGGCGCTCTATAGTTCTAGGATATTGACTGAGAGGTGTAGCTAATATAGTTCTGTTGTGCATACTCCAAAACCAAAGATGAAGTTTTCTGTATCCACTTAAGAAATTTCTGATTTTAGTAAGAGTTGTGTGTAGGCTTATAAGTAATTCTTGTATTTTCCCTAGTAGACATGGTTTAGACCCATTCCTTCTTTTACTGTTATTATAGATAGATCTGAGATGTTTATACCTGTGAGTTTAAGGCCAAATTAATAAATTCATGGCTCTGAGTTTATTGTAAGGATAACTTTAAGATTTTAAATGAAAATAGCTGAGTACAGTTAACAGACAATAGTCCAGATTATTTTATATAGAGAGTTTTCAAAAACATCAGAAATCCACAGAATGTGACATTTAATATTATTTATTATTTATCTAGAGACTTGTCTGTTCCTGATTGCACTCTGACTCAAAGGATAAATTGAGCTTCATTGGTGATGCTCCAGTTGTAACAGGACAGTCACTAGGCAAAAGTTGTCTCTTCATCTGCAGACAATACTGCCCAAAAAGGACACACAGGCCTAGGACAGCTTATATCTGCCAAGACAGAGTAGAAAAATCTTTAATATTCCTGTATTTCTTGTCTATCAGACATTCATTGGCCAGAAAGCTGAAGACTGATGCTGCAACATTTTGCAGTAAGAACTGTCCAGGTGTACAGCAGTCTCTATCATTTGGCAATATTTTGGAAGCTGTGTTAGGCTTCCCATATATTCTCTATTGTTCAGTCATTCTTGGATTTCTGGTGGAGTTGAAAAACTATATAATTTCCTAGCCAGCCCAGGTTGTTGTATCTCCCTTATGATGATGTGCTGAATTATTGGGATCCTGATGCTGGAAACTTAGTAAGACACAAAAGAGGGGTAAGGGTTACCTTGGCAATTATATTGAGACTGAGTTTAGGGGCTGCAGGGGAAGCTACATGATCATCTGCTATTGCCTTATAGCGTAAGGCTTTTGGAGACCTGAGAACTGCCATTGATTTAAATATAGAAAGAATAGAAAAAAACTTTAACTGATCTCCAAGAATCCCTGACCTTCTCTCAGAGGTAGTTCTTTAAAACAGGAGAGGATTAGACCTACTATTCCTTAATTAAGGAGGTTTGTGTGCTGCATTAGAGAAGAACGTTGTTTTTATAGACCACTCATGAAGAGTTAAGGACAGTTTAGCTAAGATCAGAGAAAGTTTAGAACAAGGAAAAAGAGAAAGAGCTCAAGGCAAAAGTTGGTATGAAACTTAGTTCAATTCTTCCCCTTGGTTCACAACTTTGGTCTCTACTTTGATTTCTGTCGATCTATAGATTACATAATGGTCATCACTTATGTAATATCAAATGTCTTCATGTTTCTATTGCTGTCACCAAACACTATGACCAATACACAAATTGGGGAGGATAGGACTTATTTGGCTTGTACTTCTCTACTACTCTTCATCATTGAAGTTAGCAAGAATAGGAACTGAAATGGGCTAGGAACTTGAAGGCAGGCGCTGATGGAGACACCGTGGATGGGTGCTGCTTAGTGAATAGCCCTTCATAACATGCTTGGTCAGCTTTTTCATAGAGAACGCAGGACCATAAGCCCAGTGATGGCAGGAAAAACAACAACCAGTACATTTTCCCATCAATCATTACTTTGGAAATTACTCTAAATTGGCCCACATAGCCCAAATTATAGAGGCATTCTCTCAGTTAAGGTGCAATGGTTTCAAATGACTTTACCTTGTAGCAAGTTAAAAAAAAACAATAGTACACAGTGAATTTCAAAATGTAAATAGGTACTTACCATACTTATCTTCATGAGACTGGGAAACTACGTTCAGGATCATTTCTTTTCTTTTTTCTTTTAAATTAGGTATTTTCTTTATTTACATGTAAAATTCTCTATTGTGTCTGCACAATAATTGCAGACACCATGAAGAAAATGGACTTCTCTGTCTCTCATAATCCCTGAAAGCCACAAATTCTAAAATATTTGTTTGCCCATTCCCAAACATGAAACTAACAAGTCCAAGGCTATTGTTCTGCAACTTTTGACTCTTAATGTTACCAAACACTGGGGTAGAACTTAAGGAGAATGATCTCAAAAGGGTTCAGGCATTTCTCTATCGCAGCCAATTATTATAGACAATGAACCAAAATAGACACTGCATATTTTTGACTACATCTGTGTTGTTTTTGTTATACAGTGGTGTGAATTGATTGGTCTATAGACAATGTTCTTCCTCTGCATGACTTTTTAATCAATATTCATGGCCCTAGAGGGAGAAATCAGTAGATTAGTGTCTTTATATTCCTTGCTTCAGAAACCATGCCCTGAAACTTTTGAAGAGAAGTTTTCTGGTGAAGTTAGGACTAAGCTTGAAGAGGTATTTCTTTGGTTTCCTGAAGCCCAATGTAGTAAAGAAGAGTGAAGAACTAGCTGATTAGATCCCTACTTCTTTACAGAGGCATACAAGAACTAAAATCCCCAGTGCAAGCAGATTGAGCTTGGGCCATAAACTATGGGGATGTTACTGGTTTCTAGGCATGTTCTCTTTTTGTTTGGAAATCAGGGTAATCTGTTCATCCTCTATGCCTTCATATGCCTCTATGCATGCAAGTTAACGTCTATTTTCCTACTTAACAATGGCATTTGGATAGCCACCATATCATATAATCTTCCTTGCCAAGAAGCAGCCTAAGAAAGAAATGGAGGTGCTGACAACATATATCTGGTGTGCTTAAATGCTTCTCAGAGAAGAGGCAGAATGAGAAGTTTGGAGAAGAGTGACATCAGAATTAAACCTTCTGCTTTCTTCAAATGAAAATCAATAGCCTATGTTCTGAGGGACAGAACTCAGTGCTTCAGGCAATAGAGTATATTTTCCTAGGATGTATTTTGAAAACCTGACTACTGACTTGTCGTATTGTAGCTAGCATGTCTTCATGGTGACTTTGTATTTCCTTCCAGGTGCTTGTTAACTCAAAGCTATGGTAGCATTTCATGATGTCTTGGTCCACTCCATCTCACTGCTTGACAGGAAGGCCTCATGTCATTACTGTTCTTCCTGTTCTCTGTGCCTTATGCTCTGAGGTAATATTGTTTAATGGATTTATTCTGTGTCCGATTCTCTCTCTCTCTCTCTCTCTCTCTCTCTCTCTCTCTCTCTCTCTCTCTCTCTCTGTGTGTGTGTGTGTGTGTGTGTGTGTGTGTGTGTGTGTTTGTTTGTCTCTCTGTCTCTCATTCTATCTCAACTTCATCCTGTCTTTTTTTCCTCCTCTCTCTTTGTGCATACATATTTATGTGTTTGAGTACCCTTCTAATATATGGGAGCTAGGAGTCTACATTTTGGTCTGAGGATGTGCCTCTTTCACAGTTTCAAATTGCTGAAGTCTGAGACCTCAATTTAAAAACATTTCTTTTGAACTGTATGATCATCTTGGAGGCATATTGAAATCCCTTGTACATTAAATGAAGTTATCCTTTTGTGTGTTCTTATGCCCTAAATTTTGTGCAACATCTGACTCTGAATTTATATTTACCAAATTCCCTATTTGAAGTTTTGAGAAATCTTAGGTTTTTAGTATGCCAAGACCTGTAGCATAGGTTCCTTAGTGCATAAAAGTCTTGACTGCTCCTCAAGACCCTGTGTGTAAATACTTATAGCCAAAGCACCCCAAGCCAGAATGCCAAGCCTCTGATAGCCTAATGCCAAGATAAAAACTTACAGAAGTACCAAAATGTCTCAGTATATATAAACCAGAATGTGGTATTCACTGGTGTAATGAACACTGCTTGAACTCATGTGATCTGAGAAGTAAATGTTTTTTTTTTAATTAGATATTTTCTTTATTTACATGTAAATTTCTCCTTTCCCAGTTTCACTCCAAAAAACAAACAAACACAAGAACAAACCCCTGTTGCCTCCCCTCTCCCCATGCCTGGCACCCCAACTTCTCCCATTTATTGGCCCTGGCATTCCCCTACACTGGGGCACAGAACCTTCACTGGCCCGAGGTCCTCTCTTTCTATTGATGATCTAATTTGCAATCCTCTACTATACACATGCTGCCAGAACAATCAGTCCCACCATGTTAGTCCTTGGTTGGTGGTTGAGTCACTGGGAGCTCTGAGGGTACTAGTTAATTCATATTGTTGTTCGTTCTAAAGGGCTGCAAACCCTTTAGCTCCATAGGTCCTTTCTCTAACTCTTTCATTGGTGACCATGTACTCAGTTCAATGGATGGCTGTGAGCCTCTACATCTATATTAGTCAGGTATTGTCAGAGCCTCTCAGGAGATACCTATATTTAGGTTGGCTTGCCCTTCCTTCAGTCTCTGCTCCATAGTTAATCTCTGTCACTCCTTCCGTGGGTATTTGGTTTCCCCTTTTAAGAAGGAATGAAATGTCCACCTTTTGGTCTTCTTTCTTCTTGAGTTTCTTGTAGTTTGTGAGTTGTTCTTTGTGTATTCCAAACTTCTGGGCTAATAACCACTTATCAGAGAGTGCACACCATGTGTGTTATTTTTGGTTTTGGTTACCTCACTCAGGATGATATTCTCCAGTTCCATCCATTTCCCTAAGAATTTCATAAATTCATTGTTTTTAATAGCTGAGTAGTACTCCATTATGTAGATGTACCACAGTTTCTGTATCTATTCCTCTGTTGAGGGACATCTGGGTTGTTTCCAGTTTCTGGCTATTATAAATAAGGCTACTATGAATATGGTTGAGCATGTGTCCTTATTCCATGTTGGAGCATCTTTTGGGTATATGCCCAGGAGTGGTATAGCTGGGTCCTCTGGTAAAACTATGTCCATTTTCAAGAGGAACCGCCATACTGATTTCCAGAGTGGTTGTACCAGTTTGCAATCCCACCAGCAATGAAGTAGTGTTCCTCTTTCTCCACAACCTTTCCAGCATCTGCTGTCACCTGAGTCTTTTATCATAGCCCATCTGACTGGTGTAAGGTGGTATCTCAGAGTTGTTTTGATTTGCTTTTCCCTGATGACTAAGGATGATGAACATTTCTTTAGGTGCTTCTCAGCCATTCAGTGTTTATCAGTTGAAAATTCATTGTTTAGCTTTGTACCCCATTTTTTAATAGGGTTATTTGGTTCTTTCAAGTCTAACTTCTTGAGTTTTTTGTATACATTGGATATTAGCTCTCTATCAGATATAGGGTTGATAAAGATCTTTTCCCAACTTGTTGGTTGCCATTTTGTCCTATTCACAGTGGCTTTTGCCTTACAGAAGCTTAGCAACTTTATGAGGTCCCATTTGTCAATTCTTGATCTTAGAGCATAAGCTATTGGTGTTCTCTTCAGGAAATTTTCCCCTGTGCCTATTTGCTCAAGGTTCTTCCCCACTTTATTTTCAATTAGTTTCAATGTATCTGGTTTGATGTGGAGGTCCCTGATCCACATGGACTTGAGCTTTGTACAAGGAGATAGGGATGAATCAATTTGCATTTTTCTACATGCTGACCACCAGTTGCGCCAGCACCATCTGTTGAAAATGCTGTCTTTTTTCCACGGTATGGTTTCAGCCCTTTTGTCAAAGATCAAGTGACCATAGATGTGTGGGTTCACTTCTGGGGCTTCAATTCTGTTCCATTGATCTACCTGCCTGTCACTATACCAATACCATGCTGTTTTGTTTTTTATCACAATTGCTCTGCAGTACAGCTTAAGATTCGGGATTGTGATTTCACCAGAGGTTCCTTTATTGTTGAGAATAGATTTGGCTATCCTGGGTCTTTTGTTGTTCCAGATGAATTTGCAAATTGTTCTTTCTAAGTCTGTGAAGAACTGAGTTGGAATTTTGATGGGGATTGCATTGAATCTGTAGATTGACTTCAGTAAGATGGCCATTTTTACTATATTAATCCTGCTAATCCATAAGCATAGGATATCTAACTATCTTTTGAGATCTTTTTCAATTTCCTTCTTCAGAGGCTTGAATTTCTTGTTGAACAGATCTTTTACTTGCTTAGTTACAGTTACACCAAGGTATTTTATATTATTTGTAACTATTGTGAAGGATGTTGTTTCCCTAATTTCTTTCTCCGCCTGTTTATCCTTTGTGTATAGGAAGGCCTCTGACTTGCTTGAGTTAATTTTAGACCCAGCTACTTTTCTGAAGTTGTTTATCAGGTTTAGAAACTCTCTGGTGGTATTTCTGGGATCAATTAAGTATACTATCATATCAACAGCAAATAGTGATAATTTGACTTCTTCCTTTCCAATTCGTATTCCTTCGATCTCCTTTTATTGCCTAATTGCTCTGGCTAAGACTTAAAGTACAATATTGAATAGGTAGGGAGAGAGTGGGCAGCCTTGTGTAGTCCCTGATTTTAGTGGGATTGCTTCAAGTTTCCATTTAGTTTGATGTTGGCTACCAGTTTTCTGTATATTGCTTTTACTATGTTCAAGTATGGGCCTTGAATTCCTGATCTTTCCAAGACTTTTATCATGAAAGGATGTTGGATTTTGTCAAATGCTTTCTCAGCATCTATGAAAAGATCATATGGTTTTTTCTTTGAGTTTGTTTATGTAGTGAATTACATTGATGGATTTTCGTATATTAAACCATCCCTGCGTTCCTGGGATGAAGCCTACTTGATCATGTTGGATGATCGTTTTGATGTGTTCTTTGATTTGGTTTGCAAGAATTCTGTTGAGTATTTTTGCATTGATATTCGTAAGGAAAATTGGTCTGAAGTTTTCTTTCTTCATTACGTGTTTGTGTGGTTTATGTATAAAAGTAATTGTGGTTTCATAGAACGAATTGGATAGAGTGCCTTCAGTTTCCATTTTGTTGAATAGTTTGAGGAGTATTGGAATTAGGTCTTCTTTGAAGGTTTGATAAATCTCTGTACCAAAATTATCTGGTCCTGGGCTTTTTTTGGTTGGGAGCCTATTTATGACTGTTTCTATTTCATTAGCAGATATGGGACTGTTTAAATCATTGATCTGGTCTTGATTTAACTTTGGTACCTGGTATCTGTCTAGAAAATTGTCCATTTCTTCCAGGTTTTCCAGTTTTGTTGAGTATAGGCTTTTGTAGTAGGATTTTATGATATTTTGGATTTCCTCAGTTATGTTATATCTCCCTTTTCATTTCTGATCTCGTTAATTAGGAGACTATCTCTGTGCCTTCTAGTTAGTCTGGCTAAGGGTTTATCTATTTTGTTGACCTTCTCAAAGAACCAGATCTTGGTTTGGTTGATTCTTTGTATAGTTCTTTTTCTTTCTATTTTGTTGATTTCAGGCCTGAGTTTGATTATTTCCTGGCTTTGACACCTCTTGGATGAATTTGCTTCTTTTTGTTCTAGCTCCTTCAGGTGTGCTGTCAAATTGATGGTGTATGCTCTCCCTAGTTTCTTCTTGGAGGCACTTCAAGCTATGAGTTTTCCTCTTAGGACTGCTTTCATTGTGTCCCATAAGTTTGGGTATGTTGTGGCTTCATTTTCATTAAACTCTAGAAAGTCTTTAATTTCTTTCTTTACTTCTTCCTTGACCAAGTTATCATTGAGTAAAATGTTGTTAAGCTACCACGTGTTTGTGGGCATTCTGTTGTTTATATTGGAATTGAGGAGCAGCCTTAGTTCATAGTGATCTGATAGAATACAAGGAATTATTTCAATCTTCTTGTACCTGTTGAGGCCTGATTTTGACCAATTATATGGTCGATTTTGGAGAAGGTACCATGGGTGTTAAGAAGAAGGTATATCATTTTGTTTTATTATAAAAATTTCTATAGATATCTGTTAAATCCATCTGTTTCATAACTTCTCCTAGTCTTACTTTGTCCTTGTTTAGTTTCTGTTTCCATGATCTGTCTATTGCACAGAGTGGGGTGTTGAAATCTCCCACTACTATTGTCTGCGATGTAATGTATCCTTTGAGCTTTTATAAAGTTTCTTTTACGAAAGTAGATGACCTTGTGTTTGGAGCATAGAGGTTCAGAATTGATAGTTCATCTTGGTAAATCATCCCTTTGATGAATATGAAGTGTCCCTCCTTGTCTTTTTTGATCACTTTAGGTTTAAAGTCGATTTTATTCGATATTAGAATGGCTACTCCAGCTTTTTTCATGGGATCATTGGCTTGGGGAAGTGTTTTCCAGCCTTTTATTCTGAAGTAGTGTCTGTCTTTGTCACTTATGTGGGTTTCCTGTGTGCAGTAAAATGTTGAGTCCTGTTTACATACCCAATCTGATAGTCTATGTCTTTTTATTGGAGAATTGAGTCCATTGATATTAATAGATATTAAGGAAAGGTAATTGTTGCTTCCTGTTTTTTTTTGTTGTTGTTGTTAGAGCTAGAATTCCATTCATGTGGCTGTCTTCTTTTAGTTTTGTTGGAAGATTATATTTTTTTCTTTTTCAAGGAGGTAGTTCCCCTCCTTGTGTTGGAGTTTTCCATTTATTACCCTTTGAATGGCTTTATTTTTGGAAATATATTGTCTGAATTTGGTTTTGTCGTAGAATACTTTGGTTTCTCCATCTATGGTGATTGAAAGTTTTGCTGGGTATAGTATTCTGGGCTGACATTTGTGTTCTCTTAGGGTCTGTATGACATCTGCCTAGGATCTTCTAGCTTTCATAGTCTCTTGTGAGAAGTCTGCTGTAATTCTGTTAGGCCTGTCTTTATATGTTATTTGACCTTTTTCCCTCACTGCTTTTAGTATTCTTTCCTTGTTTTGTGCATTTGGTGTTTTGACTATTATGTGATGGGAGGAATTCCTTTTCTGGTTCAATCTATTTGGAGTTCTATAGACTTCTTGTATGTTCATGGGCATCTCTTTCTTTAGGTTACGGAAGTTTTCTTCTATAATTTTGTTGAAGATATTTGCTGGCCCTTTAATTTGGAGGTCTTCACTCTCTTCTATACCTATAACCCTTAGGTTTGGTCTTCTCATTGTGTCCTGGATTTCCTCAATGTTTTGTGTTAGTGTCTTTTTGCATTTTGCATTTTCTTTGACTATTCTGTCAATGTTGTCCATGTTATCCTCTACCCCTGAGATTCTCTCTTCTATCTCTTGTATTCTGTTGGTGATGCTTGCATCTATGTTTCCTGACTTCTTTCCTAAGAACTCTAACTCCAGAGTTGTCTCTTTTTGTGATTCCTTTATTGTTTCCACTTCCATTTTTATGTCCTAGATGGCTTTACTCTATTCCTTCACCTGTTGGTTTGTGTTTTCCTGCAGCTCCTTAAGGGAGTTTTTAGTTTGCTCTTTAAGTGCTTCTACTTGTTTACTTGTGATCTCCTATAAATCTTTGTGGGATTTTTTTTTGTTTCCTCTTTAAGGGCTTGTACCTCTTTACCTGTGTTCTCCTGTATTTCTTTAAGTGAGTTTTTCATGTTCTTCTTAAGTTCCTCTATCAGCATTGCAAGATATGATTTTAGATCCAAATCTTGCTTTTCCGGTGTTTTGTGATATCCAGGACTTGCTGCAGTGGGAGTACTAGATTCTGATGAAGCCAAGCAGTCTTAGTTTCTGTTGGTAGGATTCTTGTGTTTGCCTTCCATCATCTCTTGATCTCTGGTGTTAGATGTTCTTGGTGTCTCTGACTAGAGCTTGTCTTGTCCCTGCTGCTCTGCAACTTCTGGTTGGTCCCAATTTTGAAAGTCACTGAGTCTCTGGGTTAGAGCACTCCCTGCAGGCACTCCCTCCACTTGCAGGGAGGAGCAGAGAGTGTCACTGATCCACCTCTGTCACTCTGAAGCTGAGAGTATCCTGTCCCTGTTGCCCTGAGACTCCTCTATGACTCCTGAGGCCTGTACCTCCTGGCTGGTCTTTCCTTAGAAAGTTACCAGAGAGACAAGGGCACATCTCATCCTGAGTCCCTGGGTTAAGCCCTCCCTGTAGGCAGGCCCTCCACTTGCAGAGAAGGGTCATGAGGGTCTTGCTGATCCACCTCTGTCAGCTGAGAGGATCCTGTCCCAGCCGCAATGTGATTCCACTGCAACTCGTGATGCCTGTGTCTTCTGGCTGGTCCCACTTTGGAAAGTCACCAGAGAGAAAATGGGGGATCTCTCCTGAGTCAAGAAGCAAATGTTTATGGGGTTATATCCTCCTATGACCATGCCCTGAAACAGGGCAAATGCTTTCTATGAGAAGCATAATAAAGCAAAATTAGTTCATATTGGATCCACAGAACATCGAAAATTATAACATGGAAGCCTCAAAGATTATCAAGTATTTAGACAAAGTCATTCCAGGAGCTCAATAAGGAACAAACTTCTCTCAGGAAATGGCTCTCAACGATTCCAACTAGTGGTAGAATATCCATTTCTTTCTTTGTTTATGGACTATAGAATTTGTGGTGCCATGAGCTTCTATGATTTCATCTTGATGTCTTGATTGAGTGATGTCTCTGAGATCTTATTAACAGGTACAACCTTGGATGTAGTGGCTTTTGTGACTAAGCTTTTATTTCATGTCAAAAAGAAATTTTATTTTATTCATTTCATTCCATCTCTTTGTTTCATCAGTGCTGTTGTAAACTATGCATTAGAATTATTAACAATGTCATAGCAAGTTCCAAATTTAATCACAGTACAAAAATAGGAAACATAATATATATATCCATTATTAAAGCAAATAAATATAGGAAAATAAAATAAATCTCAGGTGCTAAAATACATAGTAATTAAGAAATGATCAAAATAGTTTAGATCAGAGGATAATGCCATATTCCCTATGACATATATTTTCCCTCATATGTATACTCATGGAGATCTATGTCCTGTCTGCTCCTGATTGGAACAATGTTTTGTTTTTCAGCAGATGCCTGAATGACCTTACCATAGTCAGACTATATCTATAGTTTTAGCAGGAGTTCCTTGAATGAGCAAATAGGAATCTGTTACCTGGATAGAGGGGCCTCAGCATTTCAGTTAAGACTGCTAAGTGCCCATTACAAATCACTATTTCTACAGTGGATCCTAAGGTGTGCATAACCTGCCTGCAAAACAGACCCAGGCCTACACAATTCAGAGTACAAAGCTTGTTTCCAATTGCTTGGTTACACAAGATTTTCCATTGACTTACTTAGGCAAGATCATCACTATTTTTTATTTGTTCTTTCTAAGAGTATTTTTAGTATTAGTTGTTATTTTGCTTTGAATCCTAAAGTTGTTGAACCAAGTAAACAAGCCTCGAAGACAATGGGAAAGCATGTAGGGATATGAGGTCTAGTATAGGAATATCTACAAATTGGAAAGGCAATGTCTCATAGAATTCTAATGCCTTAAAAGAAATGAAATGGAAACTTGATTTTCTCAGGAAAGTGAGTCAAATTGGTAGGAGGACTCTGTAGTCTGTGGATACTAGTGAGGTCTCTGTCAAACATCATTGACGATGCTGTGGTTAGAGCATCATATTGCTTTCTATGAACTAGAATTACAAGTGAGGCCACCAAGTCCAGTGAGGACAGCAGTAGTCATTGAGCCTTAGGCTTCCTAAATGCTGGGCAGTCGCTCTGTCAAGTGAACTGTGTCTACATCTGCTATCCTATAGCTCTCAACATCCTGATTTTTTTCCTCAGACATAATCTTTTTGTGTAAATAGCAAAAGCCTATAACCAATCCTGCTCTGGTATCATTTGTGCACAGAGGAGAGCACCACATTCCCAGAGTTTTTTCTTTTGGTGGCTCCATTATTTAGGATTATCTGCCAAAAAATCATAACAATGTGACCAGCATACTGATGGATACAGTCTCTACATGCTAAATAGGTTGGCACAACATTAAAAATAAACATATGGATTCTGTGAAAATACCCACTATATCTCATCTCACATCTTAACTGGCCCTGTAGGCTCTTTTTCAACATGTCTGAAGCACATGTATTTAATGAGCCAGGTTATCTTCTTCCCACCCCTGTATTTATCCTGGTATTGTTTTTCATTAGTTTTAACTGTTCATATTTATTAAGAAGTGTATTATGAGAAAGGACTTAAAGTTTGGAAAGTAAAGACTCCATTTCCAATGATGGAAAAATTATGGCATTTCCAAGCAAGCCTAGAGCTATCACATATTTTGGAAGAGAGATGTGCTTAATAGTTATATCTCAAGAGAGTCTCCTGGAAATGCCATGTCAGCTTCTGGTTACTACTAGAGAAGCATCTTCAGAGAGATAAAAGTTATTCACCATGATATCTGTGGCCCTTCTCTGAATTTTCTGTTGTTTGCTGGAGAGTTCTGTGATGTCACCTGTTGTAGGAACACCAACTCCTCATTGGCCATTCCTCCCATTCCTATAGAGATGATTCATACTCCGAAATGTTGAGTTGGGAGAGAGAATGGGGAATCTAGAGAGAACAGAGAGAGGCAGAAGGAAGCTGAACTTTCAGTTGAGAAAAAAAAATGGTTCTTGGGAAAGTAGAGTGATCCCTGGTCAGAGGGCATGGAATGTTCTGATGAAGGTAGACTTGAACTGGCACACGTGGTTATCCTGAAGGTACAGGGAATCCCTTTATAAAAGCTATATAACGCTCTCCTGTTAGGTCTCACCCTCAAAATTATGCTCAATGTCTGATTCTAGAGTAATGTAGAAGGATCTATATTCCATTGATGTGAAAACTAGAGAAATGGAATCATGAGACACGGTGGTCCAAGGCCAGTAGCTTAAGGATCCTGATATCTTAATTGGTAAAAGTGTGCTCTTGGTTTACTGTGTGAGCTCATGCAGCCAAAGAACCCTCCACCGAGACACCTAGCCTCTCCTGGTTACGGGCCTGGATATCAAGTTTGATAACCAACATAATCATCCAGATTATATTATAATATTATTATTAGTATATTATTATATTACATATTTGGACATTATAAAGCACACACACACATAAACACACATACACACAGACCTACACACAAACACAGAGAGGGGAGAGAAACACAGATAGATAGATAGATAGATAGATAGATAGATAGATAGATAGATAGA
>JADRCD010208533.1:9263-23719 GCA_019843815.1 Montemys delectorum | reverse complement strand
AGATAGATAGATAGATAGATAGATAGATAGATAGATAGATAGATAGATAAAAAGATAACATAAATGCATATAAGCAGCTAAGGAAATTGTACAGTCGATTTTATTGTCTGGCAAGATATTTTGATTTTTAAATGTTTGTTTTTTTTTCTACAAAGTCTACAGTGCAGAATTTCATTGATGTGATCCACTTGGTAGAGGCAATCAATGTTCCATAAACACTCTGCAGATCATTACATGTGCACACATGTGTACTAAAGATCCCAATATAATATTATTAAATGTTGGGCTGGTGAGACAGGTAAAAGCACTGACTGCTATTTTGAGGGTTCTGATTTCAAATCCCAGCAACCACATGGTGGCTCACAACGACCTGGAATGAGATCTGAAACCCTCTTCTGGCATGTCTGAGGACAACTATAGTTTACCTATGTATAATAGTACATAAATCTTTGGATCTGAGTGAGCGGAGTTGACTAGACCATGCTGTGGTCCTACAATTCAATTCCCAACAAACACATGAAACCTAACAACCATCTGAAAAGCTACGGGGTAGTCATGTACATAAAATCAATAAATAAATCTTTAAAAAATTATAAAAAAGTTACAGAAAGCCATAGCGAAATACCTTCAAAGACACCTATACATTTTCCTGTTACTAATGACTCACGGCAACTTGCTAGTAAACTCTGAAATATGGGCTACTTTCTCTACATCTAGAAACCTGGCCACCTGTATTCTCAGAAAGGATATGGTACACAACACCACTGTGGGAAAAAACAAGAGTTCCATGTATTAACTATCATGATAGGTTATTTTTTATGTTAAAATAAAATTTTATTAATGCTAAAATTATTAGATTGTTTTAGGGTATATCATTTTAAATTTGGAAGTAGAATTTTTTATTAGATATTTTCTTTATTTACATGTAAATTTCTCCTTTCCTAGTTTCCACTCCAAAAAACAAGCAAAAACAAATAAACTCCTGTTGCCTCCCCCCTCCCCATGCCTGTCATTGCACCCTCTCCCACTTATTGGCCCTGACATTCCCCTATACTGGGGCACAAAACCTTCACAAGGCCTAGGTCCTTTCTTCTTATTGATGATCAAATTTGCAATCCTCTACTATACACATGCTGTCAAATCAATCAATTCCATCATGTATAGCCCTTGGTTGGTAGTTGGGTCCCTGGATGTTCTGAGGGTACTATTTAGTTCATATTGTTGTTCATCTTAGGGGGCTGCAAACCCTTCAGCTCCATAGATCCTTTCTATAACTCCTTCACTGGGGACCATGTACTCAGTTCAATGGATAGCTGTGAGCCTCTACATTTGTATTAGTCAGGTATTGTCAGAGCCTCTCAGGAGAAAGCAATATTTAGGCTGGCTTGTTCTTCCTTCAGTCTCTGCTCCTAAGTTAATCTCTACAACTCCTTCTGTGGGTATTTGGTTTCCCCTTTTAAGAAGGAATGAAATGTCCACCTTTTGGTCTTCCTTCTTCTTAAGTTTCTTGTGGTTTGTGGGTTGTTCTTCCTGTATTCCAAACTTCTCGGCTAATAACCGCTTATCAGAGAATGCACACCAAGTGTGTTCTTTTGTGATTGGGTTACCTCACTCAGGATTATACTCTCCAGTTCCATCCATTTCCCTAAGAATTTCATAAATTCATTCTTTTTAATAGCTGAGTAGTACTCCATTGTGTACATGTACCACAGTTTCTATATCCATTCCTCTGTTGAGGAACATCTGGGTTGTTTCCAGTTTCTGGTTATTGTAAATAAGGCTGCTATGAACATGATGGAGTATGTGTTCTTATTACATGTTGGAGCATCTTCTGGGTATATGCCCAGGAGTGGTATAGCTGGGTCCTCTGATAGAACTGTGTCCAATTTCTCGAGGAACCACCACACTGATTTCCAGAGTGGTTGTACCAGTTTACAGTCCCACTAGCAATGAAGTAGTGTTCCTCTTTCTCCACAACCTTTCCAGCATCTGCTGTCACCTGAGTCTTTTATCCTAGCCCATCTGACTGGTGTACGGTGGCATCTCAGAGTTATTTTTACTTGCATTTCCCTGGTGACTAAGGATGTTGAACATTTCTTTAGGTGCTTCTCAGCCATTCTGTGTTTATCTGTTGAGAATTCTTTGTTTAGCTCTGTACTCCATTTTTAAATAGGGTTACTTGGTTCTCTGGAGTGTAACTTCTTGAGTTCTGTGTAAGCATTGAATATTAGCCCTCTATCAGATATAGGGTTGGTAAAGATCTTTTCCCAATTTGTTGGTTGCCATTTTGTCCTATTGAAAGTGTCTTTTGCCTTACAGAAGCTTTGCAACTTTATGAGGTCCCATTTGTCAATTCTTGATCTTATAGCAGAAGCTATTGGGGTTCTCTTCAGGAAATTTTCCCCTGTGCCTATTTGCTCGAGGTTCTTCCCCACTTTATTTTCTATTAGTTTCAATGTATCTGGTTTGATGATTATTTTCAAAGGTGATGTGAAGCTTCAACTCTTGAAGAAGCAACCAGTAGTGGGGCCTGGTTTAGGGATTACTATTGAGAATCCTGACTTTATCACTAAAGGTTTGATAAGGTTTTGCTTCACCTCCCAAACCCAAAATGAGTCAATTGAGTTCCTTCTTTTCCCTTTTTAACTTGACTATGAATGGTCACAGTTCCTTGAGATGCCATTTCATGATCTAAACATCCCACAAACAATACTAGATCAAGTGTTTTCATAGTGGTAAATGCTAGCAAGAGATTCAAGGGCATAATATCTCTATGATTTGTAGACCATGAAACACAAAAGGAACTTCCTGATGTTTCCCTCTTGCAATAAAGTTCACTGTATCATTCCTAACCTTGACTCCTTTCCCTATCTAATACTCTAAAAAACACTCTTTCTTGTGTCACAGAAACCAGGCTATATCCCCCTGGCTTCATATAAACAGATCCTAAAAATAGAATCCATGATTTCCTTATTTCTTTTTTGACACTATGTAAACCATGCTAGCCTTGAAATCACAGTGATCTACTTGTCTCAGCTTCCATGGTGATGGGATTAGTACCAGTACTTTGTTCTGAGGCTTCATTGGTATAAACATCAGCAAGTTTCTGATGTCTCTGCTACTCTTTTGAACCAAAAATGCTTTATCATAGTTTATAACTCTGACATGTCATCTTCTGTCCCTAACCCTGGCCTCATACATAGCAGAGCTCTGAGTATTTTATAAGAGGGAAAAACAAGACTAGCCATAATGACACTTGTTAATAGCTCAGAAGTAGAAAAGAGAATTCCACTGTGCTCATTTCAATTACTTGAGTGTTGACAAAGGACTCTGTTGTGAAATCCAATAACACGACGAATAACACAATTATCATAATGAGCAAATTAGAAAAGCACCATTGAATGAGCATCAAGATTATGGCAGATGATATTCTGTCACAAGGTGTTGATCCCTTCAATAGGGGCTATCTAGTTCTTGATTTTACAGAATTTTCAAGACTTCTGAGAGAATAGGTAGATATAGGTAGATGTAGTTAGACTTAGGCTATTCCGGAGGCTAGTTCGAAAGCTAGAATCTAGAAAATAAGGTTAGTATGAGAAAAGATATATTGTATTGTGTTGGGTCATCACACAATATCCATAATCTAAAGTTTTGAAGTGGTAATATTCTTATTTACATGCCAGCTTTTGTCCTCCTCTAACTCCTCCCATCCACAAGTACTCATTCTACTCCTCCTCCCCCTTATCTCTGAGAGGGTGCTTTACCTCAAACAGGTATCCCCCTTTCCTGGGTCTCAAGCATCTTAAGGATTACACTGTAAATTCTTAACTTTGATCTTAAGATAATCCCCCTAAGGCTGGTCTTCTATGAGACATATCTTAGTTCAAGGTGAGATAAACTTTCTAAAAGAAGTGTCTGGTATGAGGGTAGGATCCATGTAGACAGTCTCAAGTAGTAGATCAAATTAAAGGGACAACTTTCTTGATGTTTAGAGCACAAATTGCTCTTCATTACTGTTTATATACCATACATTGGTGTCATGACATTTATGGACTATGTATTTTTGTCTTGAGTGAGTGAAGTCATTTATTTATTCAAGTGCCACCTGGGGTGAAGTGAGCTTTGCAATGAACAATTTTTAATATGTTAAAAAGGCATTTTTAAGGATACTCATTTATTTCTATTCATTGGTTATTAAAGCATAAACAATCTGATGTGGATTATATACAAGATTTTTTTTTAAAAAAATCATAGAAATTTTGTAATATAAGAATCTACAATAGTAGAAAGCAAACAATAAGTTTTCTAATGATAACTAATAAATATCATATGTTTTATATGATATATATTCTATTATGCTTTTCTATTTTCTGCTAGAGAAGAAAAGAAATCTCTAGTTTAATGAACTACAACCACTCAACCATACATATGCATAAAATTATATAAAAATTTCTCAAACCCACATGAGGGACACCTATGTTAATACCCTCTTTCCAAATCTGTGTTTCTTCACCTAAGAATCTTTCCCCCAAATGCCATGATTTCAGCTCCATTTTCAGTTGATTAAATTTGCATCTTATATACCATGTATGTTTGCGTGGGTCTATGTGTCTGTGTGTAGCACATTTTGTCTATTAAACTGATAACAGAAAGGAAATGGTTCCATTTCCTAGCTATTGTGAATATTGCAGCAATAAATCTGAATTTTATGTATGTCAGGAGTAGGACTTAGAGTCTTTTGAGCAATCTGTTTATATACTATACATTGGTATCATGAGATTTATGCAGTGTATATTTTTATCTTTTATCAGTTCAGGAGGATGAGAGCTAGAGTACATAATAAATCTAGCTTTTGAAAACCAATGTAATGACTTACACAGTGTTGCACTAGTTTACATTTCACCAAGGATACAAATAGGAGAGGAAGAAGTCAAATTGTCCCTATTTGCTGAAATTGTAATCTTGTGCTTAACATTTTCCATCAGAAAACTCATAGGAAAACTTTCAGCAAAGTGGAATGATATAAAATCAACATTTACACATCAAAAGCTTTTATATATACCAACAATGAATTTGTGAATAAAGAAATAAAGGAAATAAAAGCCAAATCCTAAAAACATGTTTAAAAATAATAATGGCTGGAAGATAGTTGACTCGATAAAGGACTTGCAACACGAAATGGAAGACAAGAGTTCAGATTTCCAGCACCCAGTGGTGAGGGAGTATGGCTCCTCACCTATATTATGGAGAGTTGGAGGCTGGAATTCCAGGGACAATTTGGTTGCTAGACAGACCAAACACCCTGCTTCAGTAAGTACAGTGCAGACACATCAAAGACACCCACCATTAACATGTGGTCTGTACATTCACATGCACACATGCACATATATCCATAAATATGTACACCAGGGTAAATGAAAACACATTACACATACATGCCATTAATATCCTCCCCAACTCACACTCATCTACTCACCCATACACACACACACATACCCAGACACACACAGACACACACACACACACACAGAGGGGGGGAGAGAGAGAGAGAGAGAGAGAGAGAGAGAGAGAGAGAGAGAGAGGAGAGAGGAGAGAGGAGAGAGAGAGGAGAGACAGATGGGGAGATGGGGAGGATGAGTTATAAGAAGATAAGCTGGAAAGAAAAGCTAAGGCAAGCTCCCTGAGATGGTGTCTTCTTGTCCCCATAAGACTCTGTCAGGAGCAATAGCAGCAAAGTACATGGGTGTAATTTGACAGTCCAGTACTGGAAAGGAAAAAACACCAAGGCCCTATGCAATATTGAAGCCAACATTTGTTTAACTGACTTCCAATCTCAAGCTTTTCACATCCCAAATGTATAAAGTTATTAATTTATGTGTCGACAAGACTTGGTCTTCTGTCATTCCTGGTCATCAAGTTGTTTGTTCTTGCAAGAGTATAAGCTTGTTAATCACCTAAACAAAAATGGACATTTCCATTACACATTCAATAAGATAAATCAATAAAAGCATATGTATGAAAGTGTTCTAATGAAACATTATTTTGTATTCTGAAAAAGAAAATGAACAAATTTTAAAGGCTTGAGAAGAGAATGTTACTGTGTTAAATACTACAACATATACTATTCATTTGTTTTCATTATTAAATTCACTATACATAAAATTTATTTTATTTGAACAATTATATAATGTTATTATTAATAATGATATTATTTAGGAATCATTCCTAAGTATGTAGAATAATTCACAGAAATCCTAGCCATTCATAAATCAAGTAACCCTCTTCAGAGATTTAATTTCAAAGTGAAAAAGTGAAATTTCATTTAAATATTACCATTTTAAAGCAGTTATTTGTGTATATATAAACCAGTTTACTTTGATAGATTATCTGAAATACACATAGTCACTGTAACTTAAATTGAGAAAGCTATTTTGTGCTGATATTAGAATTGCCAAGCTAATTCTCAAATTGTATAAATTATCTGAATTGATACTTATAATTTCCTGCCCATTTTACCATGACCGTTCTTCATGTCATGCACAATTATTCTGGTAAGTAAATTCAATGTTTTCAAAGATGACAAAAGACCAACTCAAAATTCAGATAAGCAAGCCAAAAGTTACATTATGGGGATAAGCACAGTAAATACAGAATTAACCAAGAGTAGAATTTACCCAAGATTGTCAGAAAAGAATAGATTTCTTGGAAGGAGATACTTTAAAATTGAAATTACTAGGATAAATTGGAGTTAAACAAATGAAGGGGGTGAAACTTCAGGAATTCTAAGAAGAAAGAACATGAGGCACAGGGAAATAATTAGATGATAGCAAAGTGCCCCTGTGTTTCTGAATGATGCACACTTCATGGATGTGTAGCCAAAGGGAAACAGAAATTATTCACAAAAATCAAAGTTATCACCCAAACTAAAAACAAACACCTTTCTTCCAACAAGATAAAAAACTGCTCAAAGAAAACTGGCAAGGTGTGCAACAAGCAAACCAAGTTTCTCTGTCCATAAAACAGTATCATTATTTATATCCTCAATTTTACACACTCTCAGTGTAGTAATTGCTACACAAACATGACCTTTCAAAGAATCAATTTGACTAAATCTTTCAAAAATCATTTTTTGTAACTATGTCCTATTTGCATCATTGTGCTCAAAGTGAATGACACATGGGAAGACACTAATATGAGCCATTATCCTACTGTGGCTTCAGGAGAACTATATGCCCTTCCATAAGCAATCCAAATATGAAAATGTTATTGTAACCCAACTTGTTAACTGTGACAGACAAAGCAATTGTTTTAAGGCCATAAGTGTCTGTGTTCTGAATCAAGTCAAACACAGATAAACATATTTGAAATACAACTTGCATCTTCATTATAAGTAAATTATTGTTTTGTCTGTATTTTGTGAACAGTAGCATATTATTTTCACAATAAGAATATTACAATAAGTATTAATTAGTCATTTAGATATGTTATTAGCATCCAGGAAGACCCACAATTGTCACAAATTTATCTAGGATAGGTCACTTTAACTCACAGAATTATATTTGTAATATCAATTCCATCATTCTATGCTCTATTTGAATACTATCACTTGTTCTTTTGTAGCACAATACATCAGTAATTTTGTAGCCCCTACTGTCACTGAGAAAGCTTGGATGATTTTCACACTCCTGAAAGCAGAACTTCCAGGTGATCCAGGCAGTGGTGGCAGTTGCCTTTAATCCCAGCACTTTGAAGGAAGAGGCAGGCAGATTTCTTAGTTCAAGGCCAGCCTGGTCTACAGAGTGAGTTCCACGACAACCAGGGCTACATGGAGAAACCTTGTCTCAAAAAAAATTGTCAAGTGAGGCAGCTACTGACTAGCCTATGTAAGGACAGTCACTCTAGAACATTGCTTGAATCCTGAGTTCTTGGGAGAGATATCAGCTCTCAGAGGATACTACTTAACTACTTTTTGGCATGAGTCACCATTGATAAGTACATTGGCAAGTACATTCGCTGCCCCTTCAAGGGGTAGTAGTCCATTTTCCACATCTTGTTCAATTTCCTTAATGACTAAATGGCTAGACATGTAGAGAGAGGCCTGTGAGCCTAGACTTGACCCTCTAGCTTAGACCATAGCCAGTTTCTGAGCCTCCACCTCCTGGTACTCCCTTCAGTGTCCCCCAACTGAATATTGACCCCCTACCCCAATGGGGAAAGTACTTGCAGGGTTCCCAGCCTCCATTGCCTGGGACACCCTTTAGTGTTCTCCAGCCAGATTTTAATACCCTATCTCAAAAGGGGAAGCACATGATCAGCACAGACTCAAGGGACTTTGCACTTCTGGGGCTCTTAGACCCATTTGAACAGCTGTCAAGAATGTGGAACTCTCCTGTGGAGAGGTGGTAGGGCTTGATATATATAGGAAAAATGAGAAATCACTGAGCTTACCTTTAATAGAAGAAGGTTTGGAGACCTCCTTGTCTGATGGGGCTTATCGTAGGTCCTCTTGAAACTATGAAACAGGTTGTAGTTCCTGTTTGAACTTTTGGCCACAAGTTCAGGTGCCCAAAGCCCTATGAAGACCAGAGGTTCAAAAAACCTGATGCACATTTTACAGAAGTGCTACAGAAACTCAAAGCTCTTATAAAGGCTTCAGACAATAAGAGGACCCCAAGCCCTCTGTGGGATATGAAAGAGAACAAGAAGTGGACATATCCACTTCCTCTGAGGGTTTCTAACAGCATGAAAATCCCTCTGACCAGGAATACAAGACTATCTACTTTACAACTTGCCACCAGAAAAAGAGTCGCCTCATCTTCTGCATCCATATATGAGAAGGTGAAAAGAAGCCAGCCTACGTCTACTGGGATTGAAGAACACATAGATTTTGACTACTTGGGTTCCAGAGTGCCTGCAAAATCTGCAAAGCACAGTACTAGAGATGCCAGTGAGAAGTTCAAAGGTGATCACACAGTGCCTGGGCCATCTTCTGCTGACTCTTCTCTTGGCCAGGTAATTCCCCCACATATTCAATGTTTCCTACACACTTCTCTATCTAGCCAAAGAGATATGGAATTTTCCACTTCTCTCCTAGATGCTCAGGGATGGTCTCTATCCACCGAAGAGTTTCTTAAACTAACCAAATGTTTCCAAGAGTCTTTGGGACATTCCACATCTATCTAGGATTGTGAAAGTCTTCCCACTTGTGCTGAAAGGAAGATCATACATGTCTGATCTTCCAGAAGGAGATTCAGAGGTTTATACCCTACACTACATGTCTCTAGTTTTCCCAATTCTCCTTCAAAGCATGCTGGACAAAACCCCTCTGGTCAAGGGTACCTACAACAACCGCCATCAGACAAAGAAAGCTCAAAACCTTCTTTTACCAAAGCTAAGCTCAGTGATTTCTTATTTTTCTCAAATGTACCAATTCCTACCAGCCATTCCTAGAAGAGTTCACCATATTTGATAGCTGCCAAAGCAGAGCAGAGAGTTAAGTGCTCTCACAAAGACAACCAAAGATGTTCTTCCTATCACCTAAGGTACCCTATGCAATCTGCTTCTAATAAAGTGAGTTTGAGGCCAGACCCTGCTGAACAAAGGCATTTCCGAACTTACCCACTAAACCAAGAAGGCTTTCAAAGTCCTCTGCCATGAAAAAATTGGCTCAGATAATCTCTTATAGTCCAAAGGGAATTAATTGTAATCACAATTCCCCAAGGGAGCCCCATACCACTCATACCTACCCAAGCAGATAAAATTTTCCACATCTACACCAGGAGCTCGGTAACTTTGACATATTTAGAAGGGACTCAAGAGAGTTCCACATATGTGCAAAGTGTGTTAGAATCTCCTGAGTCCATCCAAGGGACCCCTGTAACTTCTAAACACAGACAATGTGAACTAGCATTGTTACAATCTTTCTTAGGGGTTCTGAGACCATCCCAAACTTTCAGTTCTATGTACATGATAACTATTACTGCAGTGTGAGACATTGCAAATAATTCTGAGGATGAGATCAAACAGCATAACAGTTTTACAAACTGCCCAAGGGATTCCAAAGTAACTATAAGGTGACCACATAGGCCAAGAAAAGTGCTGTGGTCAGTGGGCCTCCCAGACCTCAGCAGCAGCATCCCCTAGAAATAGTGAGGAAAACATATCCTGAGGCCAAACTGGAGACACCTAGACCCACATTATGGTCAAAGTAGTCTTATGCCTAATTGATCAGGCATAGTTTCAATGGTGACTCCTTCTATAAACAAGGGACCCTAGTCCACTCTGGTTTGAGTTCCCATAGTGCAAGTTTAGAATTAGAGGTTCAAGGTCACATAGTGCATATTTAGAATCAATGCATAGAACCTGTGCCATCTGCCCTCCTGCGAGTTCCCAGAGTTCACTTACTCCTTCTCACTACATTGAACAGAATGGCAGAACTCTCCTAGGACTAACATTAATCTAGAACCAATTTGCCAAATGCTGCCTTAAACACATTTATGCCTTACAGAGTCCTTATATATTCCTATTCCTACCATGTGACTTTGAGTCTTTACTTAAATGGCTTTCAGATCAAGGGAGCTTTATACACTTTATTCTACATAAAAGGGCATATAACATTCCTTGTTTCGCCAGTAGGATTGTAGGTTTACTGTCTATTTCAGTTCACCAAATGAATTTTAGAACTTCATCTTCTGTAAAAGGATCACTATGAAATTAAAGTCTATTGAGAGGACTCTCAGAATTATATCCTGTGTCAAAAGGGTGTTTTAAACGTCCACAATCCACACTAATGGACTTCACATGGACCTGTGCAACTAATGAACCACCAGATGATCTCTTCTGCCTGTGCCACAGATATACCCCTTTTAACTAACTTTGCTTTAAAGCTAACTCCTCTGTCCAAGATATCTAAACAACATATTTACAAAGAGTGTTACCTCACATAACTCTACGTTTAGATCATGGGACAGAAAATAGAAAGCTGAAATTGGCTCTCATACCCTGTGCATTAAAGTTGGTCATCAAAATGCACCATTCCTATATTTTATTAACTGTTGTGTACAGCTCAATACAACCTTGAGGAAACATCAATGTTTGCATAACAATGTTGGAAGATTGTTGTGAGCATTGCCTGGACTCTCAAAATTTTCACACAAGGTATGCATATGATGAAAATAATTGTAAGCTATTGCGGCAGACGATGAACATTTCTCCAGTATTCAATGTAGCCTAGAACCTTCCCCTGCTGAACATGTGTGAACTGGATAATTTATTTTCTTCAAAAGCCAAAGTATGTGAAAGTTAGTTCAAACAGTGTCCTGTCATAACGTAAATCAATTACACATAGAAGTTTCTAACTGCCTTTGAAACATGCCAAGAAACACTGTTGGTTTCTAGTACGAAGTGCACTGTTATCACCTAATATGTTTAAACTAAAAGTACAAATAAACACTAAAAGGAACACTTTCCTGACTTGTTCCTCAGAAAGAACATACACACATTCACTTTCCAATGTGTCTTGTGTAGCGTTTATGTTAGAGTATTTTATTTTCTGCCATAACACTTTGCACAGTGTTGTGTGAAATGTGAATGCGAATTTATGTGTCCAGTCATAAAGTAAATCCATTACTCATAGAAGTTACAAACTGCCTTTAAAAATGGGGAGAAACACTCGTGGTTTCCTCTACAAAACATACCTCTATCGCCTAATGTCTTTAAACGAAAAATTCAATCGAACACTAAAAGGAAAACTTTCCTGATTAGTTTCTTAGGAAGAACAGAGACAAATTCAATTTCCAATGTGTTTTGTGTAGCATCCATGTTAAAGTAGTTCTCTTTCTGCTATAATGCATTGCACACAGTCAGGGAAATGTGAATGCCAAAGTATGTGGAAGTAAATTCAAACAGTGTCATAAAGTAAATCAATTATGCATAGTTACTAACTGCCTTTGAAACATGGTGAGAAACACTGTTGGTTTCTTCTACCAAAAGCACCGTTATCACGTAATGTGTTTAAACTACAAGTACAATTGGACACTAAAAGGAACACTTTCCTGATTAGTTCTCAGGAAGACAACAGAGGCCTTTACTTTCCAATGTGTCTTGTGCATCGTCTATCTTAAAGTAGCTTTCTTTCTGCTATAACACATTGCACACAGTTAGGGAAATGTGAATACGAAAGTACATCAAAATAACTTCAAACAGTGTCCTTTTATAAAGTAAATCAATTACACATAGATGTTACTAACAGTCTTTAAAATTTGGTGAGAAACACTGTTGATTTATTCTACCAAATACACCTTTATCACCTAATGTGTTTAAACTAAAAGTACAATTGAACACTAAAAGGAACTCTTTCATGACTAGTTTTTCAGAAAGAAAATACAAGCATTCACGTTACAATATGTTTTGTGTAGCATCTATGTTAAAGCAGTTTTCTTTCTGCTATAACACATTGCACAAGATTGTATGAAATGTGAATGTGAATGTATAAGAAAGTAAGGTCATACAGTGGCCAGGCATACAGTAAATCGGATACGCAGAAAAGTTTCTCACTACTGCCTTCATAACATTTTGAGAAACACTTTGTTTTAGTATAAAACCCACACCTTTATTGCCTATTGTGTTTAAACTTAAAGTATATGACAACATTTAAAGAAGCGATTTCCTGATTAGTTTCTTGGAGATGGACACAGATGGGTTCCATTTGCCATGTGTTTTGTATAGTTTCTGTGTTAAATTAGTTTTCATTAACTCCTTAACTACTTTAATTAAAAATGAACACTTTCCTCATTAGTTTTTTTTTTCAGAGAAGAAAACACACTCTGCACTGTTTGTGTAGAGTCTATGTTAAAGTAGTTTTCTTTCAGCTAAAATGCATTGCACACAGTTGTGGGAAATATGAATGAGAATGTACAAGAAAGTGAAGTCATACACTGGCAAGACATATAGTAAATCAAATACACAGAGAAATTACTTTTTAGTGCCTTCATAATATTGTAAAAAACCCTCTTGTTTCAGTCTAAAAAATGCACCTTTACCGCCTAATGTGTTTAAACTTAAAGTACACGACAACACTAAAAGAAACACTTTCCTGACTAGTTTCTGTGTTTTGTGTTGCATCTTTGTGAAAGTAGTTTTCTCTCTGTTAATGTGAATGTGAAAGTACTTGAAAGTAAGAATATACAATGCTCAGGCATACAGCAAATCAAATCGCAAAGAAGTTACTTACTAGTACATTCATAACATAGTGAAAAACACTCTTGTTTTAGTCTACAAAAATGAACCTTTATTGCCTAACGTGTTTAAACTAAATATACATTTTTAACATTAAATGGATAATTTTCCTGATTAATTTCTCAGAGAACACAAACGCAGTCTCTCTACACTGTTTTGTGTACAATCTTTGTTAAAGGTTTTGTCTTTCTGCTAAAACACATGACACAAGGTTGTGTGGAATGAGAATATGAAGGTATGTGAAAGAAGTTATACAGTGTCCAGGCATACAGGAAGTCAAATGTGCAGACATGTTACTTACTAGTGCCTTCACAACATTGTGATAAGCACTTTTGATTTAGTCTAAAAAACACACCTTTGTCTACTAATGTGTTTAAAGTAAAAGTACAATTGAACAGTATAAGGAAAATTTTCCTGAATAGTTTTTCAGATAAGAAAACAAAGGCATTCACTCTGCACTGTGGATTACATAGGGTTTATGGTACAGTAGGTTTCTTACTGCTAAAACACATGGTGCACTGTTGTGTGAAATATGAATGGATGAGAAATTATGGACTTACAGTGTCCAGTCATAAAGTAAATAAAACATGCTGACAAATTACTCACTAACGGCTTCATATCACTGTGAGAATCACACTTGTTTTAGTTTTTAAAAATGCACCTTCATCCCCTAATGTGTTTAAATTAAAGGTAGAGTTAAGCACTAAAAGGAAGACTTTCATGTTTAGCTTTTCCGTGAAGAACACCTGTATTCACTCTGCACTGTGTTTTGTGTAGCGTCTATGTTAAAGTACTGCTCTTTCCACTATAACACATTGCGCACAAAGGTATGCACACAAAAGAATGTAAATGCCAAAGTACTGTAATTATGTCCTGTCATAAAGTAAACCAATTACGCATAGAATTTACTAACTGCATATGAAACATGGCAAGGAACACTGTTGGCTTCTTCTACTAAATACACCATTTTCACCTCATGTGTTTAAACTGCAAGTACAATTGCACATTAAAAGGAACACTTTCCTGACTCATTTCTCAGAAAGAACACACAAGCATTCACTTTCCAATGTGTCTTGTGTAGCTTCTATATTACAGTAGTTTATTTTCTGCCATAACACTTTGCACACTGTTGTGGGAAAAGTGAATGTGAATGTGAATGTGAATGTGAATGTGAATGTGAATGTGAATGTGAATGTGAATGTGAATGTGAATGTGAATGT
>JADRCD010208531.1:0-26333 GCA_019843815.1 Montemys delectorum | reverse complement strand
GGGTGAACTCTATTGCTGCTTTAATGCCATCAGCCAGGCTTGTGGAGAAACACCAGCCTCAATGGCCTGGAATGCACGAACCACCAGGGCCCTTTCTCGTCTCTGCATTTTCACCATCTGACATACGCAAAACAGGCAGAGTACGTAGACGCCTATTAAGGCAACAGCCAACACTCCTAAGCCCGCCCATTCTTTCAGATGGCTCATGGCCTGGGAGATCCAGGCTGCTATTAGTAGTAAAGAAGCGAGGAAAAACTCGCGCATCATGCATCACGGGCTTTGGAATCGGGAACACGGACAGAATTCCCCATCTCGGCTCCGCTTCTCCCTTTCTCATCATCGCCAGCCAGATCACCGTCAGCAGCAGGAGGATCTTCATTTTTCGCCTTCCTCACTAGACGTTCCGGCACCCACACTGGATCCTGCTGGTCCTGTGGGAAAACACAGACAGAACCTCGTGCCCATGTCAGCACGGGATCAGGTCCCCTCCAGGAACCTGTTAAGATATCTTTCCACTTTACCATGCCTCGTGATGGGCCATGGGAATCACAATGTCTGCCTGCTGCTGAGTGGCCTTGAGAATCCAAATTCAAAAAATTTATGGTAAATAGAGCAAGAGGTATTCTCTCCTTGGGGGTGCGGCCATAGCCTATTCCCCCTTTTTGTTTTTGTAGGCACTCTTTGAGGGTGTGATGTGCACGTTCCACAATTCCTTGTCCCTGAGGATTGTAGGGCAGTCCATGATTAAGATTTATCTCCATTTGCTTGCAAAAGGAGATGAAGGTTTGTGCTGAATAAGCAGGACCATTGTCAGTTTTTAGTTGTTGAGGTTTTCCCCATGCTGCCCAGGCTTCTAGGCAATGTCCTATGACATTACGAGCCTTTTCACCACTCATGGGAGTAGCATGCATGATACCTGAACAGCTATCAACAGATACATGAACATACTTTAACGTCCCAAAGTCTGAAATGTGCGTGATATCCATCTGCCATATCTTGAGCGGCAGTAATCCTTTTGGATTCACTCCCACACTGGGAGGATGTAAATGAATCATACACTGTGGGCAATCTAAAACCACCTGTCTGGCATCTGCTCTAGACAAATGGAGTTTCTGTTGTAAGGTCTTTGCATTAACATGAAACAACTGATGAAATTGTTTTGCCTGTTCAGTTGTGGAGCTCCAAAAGTAACAATCACTTCTGGACAAATGATCCACAGCTTCATTACCTGCACTAAGCAGTCTTGGTAGACCTGTATGTGCACTGATATGCTGAATGTAAAAGCATGTAGTCCTTTGCCAGATTAACCTTTGCAATTCTTGAAATAGTGAAAACACTGTGCTGCTACGCTTAATGAGACCTGCCACTTCCAGGATTTTTACAGCATTGATCACATAGGCAGAGTCAGAAATTAAATTAAATGCAAATTGACAGACCTTAAAGACTTCTAAAACAACTCTTAATTCTACAATTTGAGGGGAACCAGAACGAAACTGACACTTTACTGGTTCTTGTGATTCAATCATATAAGCACCACAGCCTGTCTTGGAAACATCAGTAAAAATATTAGGCGCCTCTTTAATGGGCTGCGATAAAGTCATTTTGGGAAAAATCACAGGATGCTCTTTAAAAAATGATATTAATGGATGTTTGGGATAATCAATGACTATTATAGGCCAAGAGGCAGGCAACGCTGATAGTAGCGGCAAGCCTCTTTGTACAGGCCCCATGATCTGCATCTGTGCATTAATTGCTCGTAGATCATGCAATAATCTCCATTTTCCTTTTTTTTTTTCTTTTTGTGGCTGCAAGGAACCACACTCTGCTCGGGAGACTTCCGCATAAGGTGGCCGGCGTGGCACACTAGGCAACGCCCTATCTGTCTCCTTCCTCACTTCCTCCTCCTTCTTGCCTGCTGTCTTCTTCTCCTTCCTCTCTGAAAGTTTCTCCATTTTTTGCCAACAGCTCTTGCATTTGTTCTTTTAAGTCTTTCTCCCCAATACTCTCATCAGAACTGCTATCAGACTCAGACTTAGGCACCTTGACAACCTCCCTCAAATCCGGATATAGATTCCCTGAACTTTTCTTTTCATGGACTTTAGAACGCCTAGAACTGTTAGACTGAGTCTCAGACCTCATCTCCTTTATATGTTCTAAGACCTCTGCCGTCACTTTAACCGCAGGAATATATTCCTCACTAGTCAAGCAACTACGAATGACTTTCCACACTCCTCTCACTCCTGTTTTGCCCTTTTTATCTTGCAGGGTACCTTCCTCCCAGGCTCGGTCCAAATCTTTCCCTAACTCATCCCAGCAGGGTAGCGTAAGGTTGCCGGACACGGCAAACCAGGGGGCGACATAGTCCACCTCCCGGAGGAACTGAGCCAGTACCTTATCCTTAAATTTTAATCCTTTGCTACTGAGCAGCTCGTGAAGAGTGGTCTTTACGGGGCAAGACGGAGAGGTTCCCATGGCTAGCGACGGGCACTCGTGCCCTGGGCGATGACAATTAAGGCAGAAGCAAGCCAACAAAGTCATGAGAACCACCCCTATGACTACAACTATTACCATCCAAGGAGAAACCCCTCCCGGCACGAACATGCTCTGTCGGCCGTTTACTTTCACTTTTGCCTGCCTCCAATTGAGGACTTGCAACAATGAAGCCTCCTTCAGAGGACTTGCAACAATGAAGCCTCCTTCCGGGAGGACCTACAAGAATGAAGCCTCCTTCCCGAGGACTTTTTTACTGATGGGCCCCACTTACCCGCCACTTTTTTACTGATGGGCCCTGACTGCTGCTGGTTCTGGAACACCACGGGAGTCCCCCAAAAGTGGGACTCTCTCCATGCTGGCCACCAAAATGTGCGGCGCCGACGACCCTGACCGACAGGGAAGAAGGACCAGCACACCACGTCCTTCCAGCAACAGTTTACTCAGGAATGTCTTGCTTAACAGTTACAGCAGAGTGGCCCCGAGCCCCACCAGGAGTCTGACTATATACTTTTCGTAGGACCGCCCATGAGCCCATACCACGCTTCACATAGTCATAGGCTACTAGGCATTGACGTAGAATCAGGCCACTGGTGGGCACACCCCCGGGTCCAAATAAGGACTTGTTTACTCCACAGCTCCAGCTCAGCCGGCACCATCTTTAAGGCACAGCAACAGTGCTCCACAGATCAGAGGCAACCCCTCCCCTGCCCCTTCTTTCTTTTTCTCCCTGCTCCTTTTTCTCTCTCTGGTTTTTCCTCCTTTCATTCTTCCTGGGCTCCAGAGACTCAGCTCATGGCCTGGGAACATGGATCTGGATTGCCACAAATGGCATGTTCCAAATTGGCAATAGGTTCATGCAGCTTCTAGGGTTGAGAACTAAAGTAATGGATCAAGGAACTTTTCAAATACCTGGGTGGAGAGATCAGATGCGTGCTATCTAGCCAATCAGGGACATCTTTTCTACATGCTATCTGATGACAGGTTGTAGTTGCTGGGTTGGAGGAAGAGAATCGTCTGTTATGATAATACATCCCCCAGAGACTCACATGATAGTCACAGGGGATAGGTCAGACACAGAGGCGGGGAAGGACTGATTATTAAGGGAACTAAGATTGTCCATGGTGCTTGACTCCATTCTGACTTCCTACAATTACAAAATTCTGATCAGTCAGTTTAACACAGTGTGGCTTTATTTCCTTCCTGTAAACACACACACACATACACACACACACACACCTCAGCAAATGTTACCATTTATATGAACAGAACTTCCAGTTGTTTTATTACTAATTAATTAATAACCGTCTTTCATTCTATTGTCCCCTGTTCCTTCCGTTTAAACAGTGTTTCTCCTGGGTCTAGTTTATACGCTTTGCTTCTATGTGTCTTTGTAGATGGGAAGGCATTCTCTAACTTACTTATTTTGTGTGTTTTGTATGTACATGTGTGAGTGCTTGTGTATGGAGGCCAGAAATTGAGATTGGGTAGTTCCCTCCATTACTTCCCACGTTAGTTTTGAAGACAGGGCCACTCACTGAACCTGGAGCTTGCTGACTGGCTGACGAGTGAGAGCCAGGAATCCCCTTGTCTCTCTACCTTCCCACCAGGGCATTACAGGCTCACACCACTGGACCTGGCTTTTTAACATGGATGCTGGGGATTTGAACTCATGTATTCATGCTTGTTTGACAAGTTCTTTACTAACTGAGCCATCTCCTCAGTTTCCCACTTTTAAAAAATACAAGTCATTGTTCAGCATAGACCCTGGGCTCAGCCTTATGCTGGGGACTCATAGACACTAGCTCTATTGTAATAGAGTCTCTGGGCCTAGGCTATCTAGAAATTTCCCCTGGCCTTGTGCTGCTATGCAGTGTCCTTGAAATCCTCCTGACTTTTCATCTCTTCTGTGTCTCTGTCTCTCAACATGACCAGCTGCATATGTTTTTCCACCTCTGATTCTTTCCTTCCTGTTGTGTGTGTGTATGTCTGTGTGTGTGTATGTCTGTGTGTGTGTGTGTATGTCTGTGTGTGTGTGTGTGTGTGTGTGTTTGTATGTGAAAGCATGAGCATGTATGCACACGGACATGTGAGGTCAATGTTGGGTGCCTTCCTTCTCTACTCTCTACCATACAGAGGGAGACAGGTTATCTGAATTAACCCAGAGCTCACCATTTCAGCTAGTCTGTCTCATGACCATGTTCCAGAGATTCCCTGTCCCTGCCTCTCATGCTCTGGGATTACAGACTGGCTGTTGTGCTCACCCAACCTTACATTGAGTCTGGGGATCCAAACTTGTCTCATGTTTGCATGGCAAACAGTTCACTCACTGCGCCATCTCCTCAGGCCCCGTTTTCCTTTCCTGATGCTTCCTCTGGAATCTTGATGTATCTGATCTCTCTGTATGCTTGTGGAATTTAGTGAGGGGGTGGTGGTCTCAAAATATATCCCCCTTAAGGGCACGAAATTCTAAGTATGCTCAAATCTCTTGTAGAAAGGACATAAGTTTGTATATAACACACATTCCTCCTCCCCTGCAGTCTAACTCAGCTTTGTGGCTTACCATACCTCTACAATGTCAAGACCAGCAAATAGCTGCTAACTAGTCTGACTTTGGGATCAGTGACAAGACAGGGTTTATATTCACTATAGCTGTGTATTTTTGGAATAGTCTCACTCTGTCTTGGTCAAATCTCTGAAGACAGAATCTATGAATACACAGGGTTGACTGTTAAATCTCACAGAATTTCACTTCTCCTTCATAATATAGTGGGTGGGCTTGGATTTGCTGGTTTGCCCAATCAGGCTGCTATTTCTTGATCTCCCCCAATGAATGCACATGTCAGTGTGATTGATGACTGTGCTGGATAATCTTAACTGTCAACTTGACAACCTACAGTCTCCTGGGAGAGAGTTTCAAGTTAGAAATTGTCTAGGTCAGGCTGGCCTGTGGGCATATCTGTATAAGGGATTTTCTTGACTGTTAATTGAGATAGGAAGATCTGCCCTGAATGTGGGCAGCATCACATTACAAACTGGGTTCCTAAGGACGAAGGAAGCCAGCTGGGTATGGCCAGACAGTCAAGGGTGCTTTTATTCTTCTGGTTCCTGTGGATGTGATGTGATGAGCTGCCTGAATCCCTGCCTCATCTTCCCTGAAGTGAGGGATGGATGGAACCTGGGGTTGTGAGTGTAGTAAACCTTCCCTTCTCTGTGCTGCTTTCCACAGGGTGTCTTATCACAGGAGCAGACAATGAACCAGAACACCACAGATTCAGGTTGTACTTTAGCTGAATTCCAATCAGACTCCCTAGCATATGGGTGTGGTTTCCCAACAGGATCTTGTCTTTCTTCGTCCTCTCCCTCTTCTTCCTCATCCCTTCTTATGTCAAAGCCTTCAAAACTCCTTTCCGAGTCCCTAGGAATTCAAAGCTTTCCTCTCTTTCGTGAAGAACAAGCCTGCTGATTATCTATCAAGACCATGTGTCAGTAAGGTGGGGGCTAGGAGTCAGTCTCCCCCACTCACCACAGAGGCGAGTCAGTGAGAATCAAATGGGTCGGCTTCTTATCACTGATAAAATAAATACCTGAGGAAGTGAAGGTGTCAGGAAGAAAGCTTTATTTTGGCTCATGGTCTCTAAGGTTTGGTCTGTGGTTCTTTTGCTGAATTGCTTGGGTTGTGTGCTGAGGTAAGGCCTCCTCATGCTAGCAGTGAAAGCGGCTCACTTAATGACAGTAGGGGAGCAACAGAAGGGTGAAGAGGTGGGGCCGGAGAACAGTATCTTCTCCAAGGGCATGCTCAGGGATCTTCCCTTACTTCTCAGTAGCTCACTGGTAAGGACAGCCGTGCTTCTAATAACACAGGTCCTTGAGGGCTACAAACTCTAAACCACAGCAGGAGCATTCTGCCTCCAGCTAAGATGGGACTGTGTGCTGGGAACTGAAGCCACTAACCAAGCTAAGAGTGGGCATCCTTGTGTGTGTGTGTGTGTGTGTGTGTGTGTGCACATGTGTGTGCATGTTTGTATGGGTGCATGTGTGTGCATATAGAGGTCAGAGGTTGGCCTTGTCTTTTGTTTCTGGTGTGGGCTGGAGCTTGCAGAACAGTCTAGCTTGGCCAGTGAGGCTCAGAGAACCTTCTCCGTGTTGGGATCACAGGTTCGTACCACCATGCCCAGCTTTTGTACATGCATCGTGAGGGTTGAACTCATATCCTCATAGGGCAAACAATTTACTGACCAAGTCCTCTCCTTAGACCCACAGCTATATATTTAATTTTTTTAGACTATAATTTAATTGGAGCATTTCTCCCTTCCCTTTCCTGACTCTAAGTCCTCCCATATAGCCCTCTTTGCTCTTCAAGACCTATTTTCTCATCAATTGTTATTGGTGGCTGTACTGGCTAGTTTTGTGTGTCAACTTGACACAGGCTGGAGTTATCACAGAGAAGTGAGCTTCAGTTGGGGAAATGCCTCCATGAGATCCAGCTGTGGGGCATTTTCTCAATTAGTGATCAAAGGAGTAGTGCCATCCCTGGGCTGGAAGTCTTGGGTTCTATAAGAGAGCAGGCTGAACAAGCCAGGAGAAGCAAGCAAGCCAGCAAGGAACATCTCTCCATGGCCTCTGCATCAGCTCCTGCTTCCTGACCTGCTTGAGTTCCAGTCCTGACTTCCTCTGGTGATAAACAGCCATGTGGATGTAAGCTGAATAAACCTTTTCCTCCCCAACTTGCTTCTTGGTCATGATGTTTGTGCAGGAATAGAAACCCTGACTAAGACAGTGGCATATATGTATATACATATATATATTTCTAAATATAACCTACTCTAATGTCTAACATCACCAAATGTTTTTAGTATTTTTGATAAGATCTATCATCCTCACACACATGCCCCTATTAACTAACTACAAGTTGCTTGCAGCAGGGCAGAATAGTTCATTCAGCCTGGAGGCCAGGCAGCCAGATCTAAATGGCCACACTGATATTCACTAGCTGTGTGGTCTTCAGTGATTTATTTACTTTTCCCCTTTGTGCCTGGGCTTCCCTGCTTGTACATGCACAACTCTGCAAGTTACTGAGAACTAATAACGATGCAAATGACTCTTGTCCATAGAAATACAAATAAATTACCTTTGGTAAAATGCAACCGATTGATTATCAGATCGTGGCTATTGACCAGTTTTACATCTGTTAAATTTGCTTCAGGGATCCTGACTGTGTGTGCATATACAGCTATGGGCTTTTTTGACTTCTTTGAACATGGTTCTTTCTTTAATTAATGAGTTGAATAAGACCCTTGACATGTATTTATAAAAGTATATATTTTATCTAAATTAAGGGAAAGGGGAAAATTATGTATTTTAATAAAAAAAATCCTGGTCTGGGAATATAGTTCAGTGGTAGAGTACTTGCATAGCTTGAATGGTGGTCCCTAAATTCGGCTGCAGTACCATTAACGTTTTTTTTTTGTTTGTTTGGTTTTTTTTTTTTTTTTTTTTTTTTTTTTTTGGTAAAGAAGGAAAACAGCTCAATTCCTTAACTTGCGTCCAAATTCCATGACAAAAAAAAGCCGCTTTAAGACTTGAATGGCTCAACCAGATAGAGTGAACCACATTTCCTAGAATCTATTTCCTCCAGGTTGCCTGTGGAAAGCAGTTCATCTATATAGCTGTGGTCCCTCCTCTGACCCCCATCATTATCCTGAGAGAGCTGCTTTCCAGGGCAAGTGTGTGTGTGTGTCCAGGCGAGATTACCAAGATGAGAGGCAGTGAGAGACGAAAGCTCATGTTTAGGAATCCCACCTTATTCTGGATTCTCCTATTTTATATACACCTTACCTTCTCAACCATCTCTGTGTGAACTTTAAGCTTCAGCATCAAACCAAAGAGGCAAATCATTCCTCCAGTTGCAGTCTCTGTGACCAACTTCTCCCTTCCCCCTTTTCTTTCACCTCTCCCTCTTTACTTTCCACCTTCTTCCCTTCCTTCTCCATCTTATTTATGTGTGTGTGTGTGTGTGTGTGTGTGTGTGTGTGTGTGTATGTGTAGGTACATGCACCCCATTCCTGTGTGTGTTTAAGCCAGATAAGGATATTGGGTATCCTGTGTTATCACTGAACTTGGAGCTGGCTGTTTTATTTAAACTGGTGACCAGAAAGCCCCACTGAGCTTCCTGTTTCCTTCAACTACAAGGTTGGGGTACAGGTGCACACACAGTCATGCCTGGCTTTTTATGTCGATGGTGGGGCTTGAACTCAGGTCTTTATGCTTGTGCAGCAAGCACTATTAACCGATGAGCCATCTCCCTAGCTCCTTGTGAGCAATCTCCTAAGGGAAAAACCCTAAACCTAAACATATATCTACACCCAATATGGACCAAATATATATTCACAAAAGTAGTAAACAATCATGAGATAGAGTCTCATTATTTAGCTCATGCTGGCCTTGAACTTGCAAGGATCCTACTCCCTCCTTTAAAATCCCCAGGACATTTGATTTTTAGAGATGGGGCCTTTGAAAATTGATTAGATTTAGAAGAAGCAATAATCTCCTCTTGATGGGATTGAGCTAGTAATGAAGAAACCACTGCACCTACCTCCCCACAAAGAGCGCTCATGCACTCTCTAAGAAGTCACAGCAAGAAGAGCACCATCTATGAACAGGAAGAGAGCCTTCACCAGACAGCCAACCTTGACCTTGGACCTCCTCACCCAAAAATCTGTGCGAAAATTCTGTTGATTTTTAGCCACCAACATAGCGATTTGTTATAGCAGCTCAAACATAGTAAAACACCAGCCATAGCCACATTCACCTTTATGCTAATATCTATACATCTGTTGGTGCTGCTTCTCTGATTGAATCTTAGCTGAGAGAAGAGTCTATTTAAAGGATACATAAAAGCTGGCCCGTGGAAGAACTTGGGACTGTGTGACCTCAATGCTCTTGTCCTTCCTTGGTCCCAGTTGCTTGCCTCACTCTGTATTTTTTCTTGTTAGGTGTTTGTTGCCTTTCAAAACTAGATGGTAAGACTCTATTACTTAAGATGAGTCATACTGTAGTCATTGGACATGGAAAAACCACGCTAGAATGGACTAGAAGCTTCCTCTCTTCTGGATAACATACAGAGTGCCAGGAAGTGTGATTCAGGCTGCTGGAAACAGAATTATTTATTTATTTATTTATTTATTTATTTATTTATTTATTTATTTAATGTATATGAGTACACTGTAGCTGTACAGATGGCCATGAACCATCATGTGGCTGCTGGGAATGGAACTCAGGATGCCCTGCTCGCTCCGCCCTGATCGCTCCAGCCGGCTTGCTCTGGCCCCACTCTACCCAGCTTGCTCGGCCCGCTCATTCCAGCATAATACACTGTAGCTGTATTCAGACACACCAGAAGAGGGTGTCAGATCTCATTATGGGTGGTTGTGAGCCACCATGTAGTTGCTGGGATCCGAACTCAGGACCTTCGAAAGAGCAGTCAGTGCTCTTACCCGCTGAGCTATCTCACCAGTGCTGGAACAGAATTTTTAAATCAATTCCTACTTAGCTATGGACTTTTGGTTCAAAAATTGCCATCTGAGCAAGCAAGATATGGCTAGAGATGCAATGCTGTCGTCAGGCCTGTTATGGAGGGTACCAACAGATCTCTGACTGGATTTGGTGTCCATTCCTCTATGCTCTGCTCTGGTTTTCCAGTTTTCCTTTTCTCTCTTTACTTTAGCTGTATCACAAGAGAGATTCTTATCCACGAAGATTATGCTGATGTTGACTAAATAATGCTTAAAAAACTTCTACTGGTGGTCTAAATAAGAAGCACTCTAAGAGAAAACTAAACTAAATTGTTTTTCCATGGGGTGTGGGTTTTGCTTGTGGGTTTCTTCTCTCATTAAGGCCCCAGTTAAGTGAAGTTTTGCATCTTGGTGGAGCCCCTTTTGCTGGCTGTAAATTTCCCAAGCTTTGCTGTTATATATCTTGTTTTGGTCTGGCACTATTTGGATTTCTGCATGCAACGCAATTGTATTTCCATCAGGAATCAGCTCTTCTTTCTTTCAATCAATTTCCCCACAAAACATTAACAACCCTATTCCTAGAAGCCATTAGTTTTGCAATCAGACGGAGCAGGTCTTCTATGGGGGACCTATTTTGCCCCATGTGCTATTCCAGGGAGCCTCCCGATCCGGTACTTAGTAAGCACAGGCCAGGTACTGAAGACACTGAAGAGATGAAGAAGCGAGTTTATATTACCCACAGTGCACCAGAAACCCATACTGTGGCTCTCCATAACTGCACATGGAAACTATTTGCAAAATGTTTGTTTCTGGATTGGACATATGTGGATTTTTAAAAATCCCTAAGCAATATAGTTTAACAGTGATTTACATTTTAAGTAATCTGCAAAGGTTAGGATATACAGGGATATGGGTGTAAGTTACATTTCAGTGCCGTGCTGTTTTATATAAGGGACTTGAGCATCTGTGGGTTGTGGTCCTAGAACTAGTCCCCCATGAATACAGAAATGACTATTTGCCCCTTCACTAGCTCCCTGAAGTTTTTTTTTTTTTCCTCTCTAAGGAAAAAAATCAAATTTAATTAAAAAAGAATAATTAGAAACTTCCTACAAGTACACAGGGACAAACCAACTCACAAAAAAGCGCATCTGTAGCTAGGCAGATGATAGCTCAGTGAGTACAGTGCTTGCTGCATAGGCCTGAGGACCAGGCCTCAGATCCTCAGAAGTCACACCACTGGTGGGTAGGCGTGGTTGCTTGCCTGCAATCCCAGCACCCAGGAAGTTGGCATGGGGCATTCCATAGCCATGCTAGGGAATTAGATCAGTGAAGTCAGTAATCTGTGGGTGCAGTAAGAGATGCGGAGAGGGATTGAGTAAGAGACCTGGCAGTAACCTGCAACTTTACACACACACACACACACACACACACACACACACACACACATGTAAACATATACATGCACATACACACATGTTCACATGTATGCTAACAAGCATATCCACACATATCCCCCAGTGACCACCCCCCACAGGACCTCCTCCCACGGATACTAAAAGAACACTTTTCTGATCATATTTATTGAAGGACTAGAAAAAAATAAAAATACCATTTTGCTTAAAAGGTTCTAAATTTCTTACAAGTTACCTCATTTCAAGGTGAGAGAATTGATTTGTTCTCTTTTTTATTTATTTTTATCTTTTGAGATTATAATATAATCCCATAGTTTCTCCCTTCTCTTTTCTTCCTCTAAACCTTCTCATGTACCCCCCTTCTCCTGCTTTCTTTCAAATCTATGGGTTCTTTTTCCTTACTTGTGATGTGTGTGTATGTGCACGCGTGTGCGTGAGCCAGTGTGTATATATTCCTAAATATATTGATTTAACCTACTCAGTCTTTGTAATATTACTTGTATATGTTTTCAGGAACAACCATTTGGTGATGGATAACCAGTTGGTGAACTATTCCCTGGGGAAGACTATTTCTCTAGCTCTCAGCATTCCTTTGTCTAGAGTTGAGGACTCATGAGCTTTCCCTGCCTTTGTTAGCATGTCTATTGGCATCACCCTTGTTTAGGCAGCCATGTTGGTTAGATTTCATAGGTGTAACTTCTGGCATTTCTAGGAGATACAACCTTACAGTAAGTGTCCTGTTCCTCTGGCTCAGCTCTTACAGTCATTCTGTCCTCTCTTATGCAATGATCCCTAAGCCCTAGGTGCAAGAATTGTGTTGTAGATGTGTCAGTTGGGTCTGGGCCCCACAGCTTGGTGTTTGATTGACTGTTGTTGTCTTTACTGGTCTCTGTTGCAAAAGGAAGTTTCCTTGGTGAGTGCTGAGAACTACACTTATCTGTGGACATGAGAATACATATTTAGAATACAGTTAGGGAACACACTCGTCTAGTAAAGGGGCTGTAGGTTCTTCTCCAAGATTCATGCCCCTAGTTGTGCCCCAGAGATGAACATTAAGTCTCTGTGGCTGAATATACTGCGCACTTTGGGCACAGGGCTTCGTCCCCTTGAGCTTGATTGGACTTGAAAGCCTCCTGGCTCCGAACTAGCTTTCATGATACCAGAAGGCACAATAGAAGCTTTTAGAGGAGGGAAGCAATCCACAGTCCTCTCCAGCTATGATACCCATGAATGACAAGAGGAACCTGGATGGTACAATATACCTAAGGGTTCAGTAGTGACACATATTTTGACAGTACTCAAGAGTTCTATAATTGGATTTGGGCCCACTCAACAAGATGGAAATTATACCTGGTACTCGAAACCTAGTTCATTTCTTAACATCAAATTCCATGCAAGCTTTCACTTTTGAATGTCTTGCATATTGCAAGAGACAGTTGTACAAAGTCTCTTATTTTCTATTCAGGAAAAAAATTATCTAACTCTCAAGAGAGTGACCACCAGTATAATACCCTAGTTGGGACAGAGGACATTGGAACATTCTGTTTTGCTGAATTTTATGACCCTGCATCACTTTGTGTAGCAGTTTCAGCCTCTTTCACATCTCCCAGCATGGTGGAATGTTGGCCATAAGTGTGTAATTTATAGCAGAGTTCTTGGTCAGTGCTCATCATCACATGCATCCTCTTCCAGGTTGAGATCATGAGACCCGGGACTCCTCTATGGTATTGGTACCTTGTTATTGATCAATATTTTCCACCATATTTGAAACCATGTCTCACCAAAAGTTCTTCATCCCTGGTGGTCAGCTTAGTTCTCTTCCTTTTCTTTATTCAGATTTCTGGGACCTACTCTGTTTTATGAAGTCAGTATCTCAGGAGGGCAGGGCCTGGGGATTTAAATTATAACAGATACCTCAGGCAAGCCTCAGTCTCAAGTCAGCATGAATTTAGAATGTCCCCAAGGAATCAGGTGTGGAGAAGTAGATGGCTCATGGGGGCTCTACTAAATCAGTCTATTGATTTATACTGGAATGGTTGAATGGGACACTGGGAGGTGGTAGGATCTGGAGATGGTGAGGACCAGCTAGAAAAAGAGAGTCACTGAGGACATGCTCTTGAAAGGTCTGTCTTGCCCTGAATTCCTCTTTCTCTGTCTTAGTTACTTTTCTACTATTGTGAGGAGACACTATGACCAAAGAAACTTCTGGTGAGCATTTTGGTGTTTGCAGTTCCAGTTAGAGTCCATAACCATCTTAACAGGGAGTATGGTATCAGATATGTAGTCATGGCTCTGGAACAGTAGCTAAGGGCTTACATCCTCATCCATAAGCATGAGGGAGGGAGGAAGAAAGAGAGAAAGAGAAAGAGAGAGAGAGAGAGAGAGAGAGAGAGAGAGAGAGAGAGAGAGAGAGACAGAGAGAGAGAGAGAGACAGAGACAGAGAGACAGAGAGACAGACAGAGACAGAGACACACAGAGAGATACACAGAGAGAGACAGAGAGAGACACACACAGAGAGACGTACACACAGACACACAGAGTTTGTGAATACTATGATTTTTTAAAACTTCAAAGCCTACCCCAAGTAACATACCTCCTCCATCAGGGCTAAACTTCCTAATCCTTCTCAAACAGTTCCATCAATTGTGAACCAAGCATCAAATCTATGAACCCATGAGGCCATTCGTAGTTGCTTCAGGGCCCTCTTTGTTCTGCTTTGCCCTCTTCTCTATGATGGCCTGTGTTACTGTGCCCAAAGTGATGGGGCCAAGTGAGCATTGATGAGGAAAATCTGAAAATGTGAGTCAAGGTAAACCTCTCTTACTTCAAGATATTTATCTCAGGTATTTTGTTGTAACAGAAAGCTGACTAACACAGAGCCAGGGTATTAGGAGACATGGTCTCAGCATTCCCTCTCCTGTCCTGTCCTGTCCTGTCCTGTCCCGTCCCGTCCTGTCCCCTCCCCTCCCCTCCTCTCCTCTCCTCTCTTCTTCTTTCTCCTTTTCTCTCCTTTTGATAGGATCACATGTATCCTAGTCTGATTATGTAGCCAAGGATGACCTTGACCTTCTGATCCTCCTGACTCCTGAGATTACAGGCCTGTGCCACCACACTTGGCTTATGTGGCTTTGGAGATAGGGACCCAGGGCTCCTTTCATGCTAAACAAGCATTCTACCAACTGAGCCACATCTCTAGGCCCTGCTTTCAAATTTTTAAGCCAGAAATAGTTTCTGTAATCATCATCATCATCATCATCATCATCATCATCATCATCATCATCATCATCATCATTTCCTCCCTCTCTCTCTCCCTTCCCCCCCTCTCAAACTTCTTAAAAATGGAAATGGAAAACCATGATCTGAATAAAGATAAGCCATAAACTGGCCTGGGCACTGGATGGGTTAGGTGAAATGACTGCAAAGTTTTCTGGCAGACATATTTATGATGATGTAAAGGGCATATAGCACAGCTCCTGGCCTGAACTCTGGGCTCAGCAAATGGTTGTTTTACTTGCAAATCTTGGCTCTCGATGCTGATCCTTGGCACTTTTTGCTCCTGTGCTGGTCAATGACCTTTGGCCTCTTGTCTACAACTCAAGGCTGTTGGCAACTTAGCCTTGCAGAAGTGAGTGAGTCTCCATGACACTCTTCTCTGCAAGGTCAGTGGGTGGACACAGGCATCTAGCTGGGCCTTCGTCATGGCTGGCAGCCCCTGCTACTGTCATTGCTGGTCCCCTGCTGGAACAGGACACACTTCCGCTTGGCTTCTCTGCCTCCGGGGTGTGTGTAGGGGGAACACAGCCAGATCCCACTGGTATGACTCACAGTGCAGTGACTAGCTCTTTGGCTCTCTTTGGGATTTCAACCTCTTTCTGCAAGCTGAGTGGGGGTAGGAAGTAAATAGTCCATTGGTCCAGATGTTCTCTGACTGGATAGTGTGACCTGAGGACATCTATGTACTGTTTGTAGCTTTCTGGAAATGGAGGCAAATGATCCAGGGCTGCAGTCAGGCTCTCTGCACTGGGAAGTCAACCGTTGTCTCTCACACTAACTTTAGGGTACCAAGTATGCCAAAATGCCTTGAGCACGTTCAGGAGCCTGTGAGCTCCTGGCCTCCTAGAATTGGTACATCATGCCCTTCAGGCCTTATTCCGCCCTGCTGTCTTTAATTACATGACCACAGCTGCCTCCAGGAGGGTAATGACCCCAAGTGAGGCTTGGAGGACTTTGCCAGCCTCTTAATCCATCTCCTGGTTCCCCTCTGACTCTCCTTAATCCATCTTCCACGCTACAGTCGGTCTGCTCTCCTCAAAAATGCAGCTCTGATCTTGACTTGCCAGCTTTAAAACCCTTCAGCAGCATCGCATAGCTCTCATGATAAAGTTCAGCGTCCTGAGCTCAGATGAGGCCTGGCTCAAGCAATGCTCAGGAGTCTCTTCAGCTCACCTCTTCACTTTGCCCCTTCATGATGAATCACACACTGCCGCTTGTACACCCAAGCCCTTCCAGACCAGGGCTTTGTGCACTACTTGGTAGCCTGGCTCCTCTCAGCTGCAAACACACCTCTGACTTTGTCTGTGTCTGTGTCTCTCCTTCCAGACCTGTGTGCCTACGGAGGTCAGAAGTCACATCTCTGCCTCTGCCTCTGTGTCTGTCTGTCTGGACATGCATGCATGTGGAGGCCAGAAGTCAACCTTAGGTATTGTTCCTCAGATGCCAGTCACCTTATTTTTTGAGACACTGGCCTGGGGCTCACTGATTGGCTGAGCACACTGGCTAGCAAGCAGCAGGGATGCTCTGATCTGTGTCTCTGGGGATTATGAGCCTGCCATCACCACGCTCAGACTTTACTTGAGTTCTGGGGAAGCACTTTACTCTTGAGCTTTCTCCCCCACGGTCCTGCTTGTGTTATTTATATACATTTAATATGTTTTATATTCATGGTCTACTATTCACATTATATTATAACATTCACATGATATATAATATTTTGATCATATCCACTCCCCCTCTAACTCCCTCTAGATCCACTCCACTTCCCTTCCCACCCAACTTTGTGTTTTCTCCCTCCCCCCATCTCTCTCTTTAAAAACTTATCCATTGAGTTTGTGTTAGCCCAATAAATACTCATGGGTGTGGGGTCTGCCCTGGAGTCACATCATTAAAGAAAACTGATGCTTCTTCTCCCAGCAGCTATCAAGTGCCAAGAGCTCCCAGGTAAATGAGCTTCATGCTCACTTCCTAACCTTCACGGTGGGACTCTGTCTGACTTGCGCTTGTGCGGGTCTGGTGTGTGCTATTGCAACCAGTGTGTGTTCACATGTACAACTGCTTGTGCTCTTTGATCCTGTGTTTTTTTTTTTATAAATTTCATGGAGCTTTCCTTCATCTTCCAAAATATGTCATTTCTCTCCTCAAGCCCCTGCCTGCCCTCCCGAGTATAGGCAGCACAGCCAGGGCTTGAACTCCAGTTCACTCTTTGGCTAGTTGTGTGACCTCAGGTGAGTCACTCAACTCTTTGCTCTCCAGTTATGTCTGTGAGGTCTGGCTGGTGCTGGTACCTGTTTCATAGTGTGCTTCTTGTAAAGGTCGGTGAGAACAGCCTGAAAATGCCATCACTTGCTGTACAGCTGTAGTAAATGCATCCACACCTCCACTGACCCCAGTGTGTGTGGTTTAAAGATCAGGGCCACAGCTTCACCTCTGAGAACTGTCAGCACCTAACCTAATGCCTGGCTTCTGTCAGCCATGTCCACATTAGCCTTTGGCTATTGAATGACGCCAGGAAGAAAGGTCACACAGCCTGAGTGCCAACAGGTATCTATTTGTTTGAGAGTATAGAGTACAATATTGAAAAACTATTGAAGCCTCAGCAATAACTTATGCTACATCCTTATTATGGAATATTTTTCAGGGACTGAAATCAATGGGGTCACCCTGGATGTGCTGACATAGAAAAATATCCAGGACAATTTTGAGACACTGGCAGATCTAGTATGATGCATGCACATGTGTGTTTCTGTGTATGCATATGTGTGTGATTAAAACTCTTTTATTGGTAGGGATGATTCGAGAGAAATAGAAGAGACTTGATTGTACTTCTCTCTCAGATAAGAGAGGGGGAGAAGAGATGTTTGAGTCTTACTTTGTGCCACGGACTAGCACACTACAGCCCTTGGGGGTCTGTTCTTTAGACAGTTTTCCTAACACACATCTCTATTCATCTGTTTCCCTGTTGCTATGGCAGCTTTTGGACTGTTAAGGTAGAGTGAGTAGTTGGATGGGCACCCTGTGTCTCGGACACTAATTTTTTGCTAGACTTTTACAAGAAAAAATTGATGATCCCTGCTTTATCCCTCTCTTATTTAATTAGAACCCCTCTTATTTAATTAAAAATAATTAGTTTAATACAAATGTATTAAATAAAAGCTCAAGTGCCAGGAGTGAGCTACCTGCTTATGAGTTGTTGGTCAGGGAGGCCCCTAAGTCACCTCTAAACAAATCAGAACATTTACACTGCTGTTAGGTTGTCTCCCTGAACTAGACAGAAGTCCAGTCACTGGAGATGCAGAATGCCTTGTTCATGGGACTGAGAAATCAAGCTGGAAGTGGGCTGAAGGTCTTCTCCCTGTTGGCTGTCCCCATGGGTTATGAGTGTCTATGACTAATCTGAGGGAGAATCGTCTCTACAGTCACACACAGATGTGAATCCTCTGTGTAACTGGCTTTCCTCTGTGTAACAGACTTAGCACAATAGTGGTAAGTCTGTTATGGGGTAGCAGCCACTTTCTGACCATATTTGGTGACCATTTTACAGGAAACAATTCACATACAGTGTTGTTAACTTGGTCAAAAGCCTGTGGATGGGAAAGCTATTGCTTTCATCCTGCTAAGTGGGCAAAATGTGCTCACAAAATTGCCTTCTAAGTTATTATGTTTATGTCCATAAAAGAGTGCAATTATCAGGTCAGAAAAGATTATTTTCTTTCTTTCATTCTTTCTTTCTCTTTTTCTTTCTTTCTTTCTTTCTTTCTTTCTTTCTTTCTTTCTTTCTTTCTTTCTTTCTCCCTATCTCTCCAATTCTCTCTTTCTCTCTCTCTCTCTGAAGTGATGATAGCAGTGACTGCAGAGACTGCTATTTTTTTCACATCTTAAGACAAAGGTCTGCAATATAAGATCTACCTACTCTTGGTGCAGTAGAGGAACAACTGTTGTATAGTAACTGAGCAGTTTCTGATTTGACTTGGCTTGCTCTACAGCATGGAATTTCATGCCTGGTACTGTAATCGTAGTCAAAAGCCCATGACTAGGGAGGTCATAGTCCCTAGTATAAAATCTGTTATGGTTATATTGCTAAATAGTCATGCTGCCAAATTGCCTCCTAAATATTTATGCTTGCACCCACAGACCTGGGATACTCTCAACTTTGGTCAAAGAAGCTTCTTTCTGCTAAAGACAGCAGTCAGTTGAGAGATACATAATTGGTCAAAGTGCTAAGAAGAAGAGCCTGAGTGCTCAGCCTACATGGGAACAACTGTATTAACCCAATAATGGCCAAGGTTCAGGAAGTGTTGTGAAAGAGAAAAGAATGTACTTGCTGAAGGATAAAGATGAATGCTGTGAGAGGCTGTCTTCTGGGCATTAGCACAACCATGACCTCACTGCAGCTGTAGTTACCTGCTCAAGATCAAGCTAGCAAAACTCTTGGCATAGGTAAGGTAGGTGATTTCCAGACCCCACCATTCACGGAGGATCTTGCTGGGGCAGATTATTTCTTTTTTGAAGACATGGCTACTGATAGGTTCCCCATGCTCCAGGGGATAGCCTTATACCCATGCCCATGTGGGCAGCAGTAACTGAACTCAGGTTACCAAAAACAAAGATATAACATTTAGAAGGGAGTGGGGGCTATACTGGAGGTGATATTGGAGAGTTAGAGGGCGGGGGGGGGGGAAAGAGATATGTCCATGACGTGGGTGGTACCCTGACTTTGGACCTCTCAGCGTCTAGAACTGTGAGAAACAAATTTCTGTTCTTTATACTTCAGAGTTAGGATGCTATGGAGTGCCATCTCTGAATGTAGCAGGCAGTTCCATCTCCATTAGAGAGCTGGGATTCCCCACAGGAGACTCTCACACCAGGTCTGCTAATGTGCTCTCCCAGAAGAAATAGGTGGCGGGGTCACTAGACCCTGACTTGGGATACCAGCCAAGGAGAAGGGCCCATGCCCACCTAGCATGGGAGCCAGCAAAGGAAGGGTGCTATTTGTTGAATGACTGAGTCAATTAGTGTATTAATTAGTCTTATCTTACTCTGACCAAATATTTGAACAAACCAACTGAAGGGAGGAAGGACTTACTTAGCCTGTAATTTCAGAGGTTTCAGTCCATCACAGCAGGAAGAATGTGGTTAGAGCAGAGCGGCTTACATCATAGCAGCAAAAATGCCAAGTAAAGGGGATACAGGAAAAGGCTGATGTGAGATAGCCACAATGACACCCCCAGTGGTCCCCAAGTAGGCTCTACCTCTTGCTTTTTGCAACTTTTCAGCAATGTCATCATATAAAAAATCTGTCAAGTGATTAATTGGTTGACTAGGTCAGAGCCTCAAGATTCAGTCACTTCCCAAATGTTCGTCAGCTGGCCAGTGAGTCCTAAGTCTTAGGGGAATATTTCCTATTCAAACCTTAGCAGCTGGGAACAATTGGTGTTAGTGAGGGATGCTGCCCATCAAATGATATATAGAAAAGGTGCAACCAACCTTGGATGTCAGGTAAGCTATCGGTACTCATGATCCAGGGATCCCATTTCTAAATGTTTTCCTTGTTTTCATTCTTCTCAGGGTCTTGACTCTTATTCAAGATTTTCCCTATGGGGGCTTCTTCTGCAAGTTTAGAACCTCTGCTTAACTCAAGTTTGTTTCCTTATCAAAGTAGTGCAGAGCCCTCTAGTCCCTGATATTTGAAACTCCCATAACCTATTACTGCAAACTACAAACCCATCTCTCTCAGCCTGAAATCCTCTGACAATTCAGAGTACAGAATACCACCTAGGTAGGCTTTCAGACCTCCAGGGCATGGCTGGCTACTTCCCTAAATTTCTCTGGCTATTTCCCAACCTAATATTTTTTACTTTAGGATTTTTCTCACATTCTATTTTGTTGACTTTTCCTCTGCTCCCATCAAGCCTCCTGCAGCTTATCCACTGGGGGAAAAACTTCCTTGTATCCTTCAAGCCCCATCTTGGATGATACCTTGTTCAGAGCCTTACATTAAGGTATTGCTAAGTTTCCTTTATTGCTTCCTAGTTCTTGCTATTGAACTCTCTCACTATAATGACATTTATTTGTTATATGACGATGCATTGCATTTGGACAAGTGAATTGTCCTGGTTTGCCCTGAACTGAACGTTTCCAAGGAGTTGGAGTTTTTAGCACTAAGGGCTGGACAGCTCCCGGCACACTAGGGTGGCTGGGCACCTCCTGTAATTAAGAAGACAAACTATGGGCCAGGGAGAAGGCTCAGAGGGAAACAGATCACAACTCTGGGTTTGTCTGTGGGGGCATTTCCAGTGAGGCTTAACCGAGGACAAAAAACACACTATGAACTTGGCTGGTATCATCCTAATGGTTGAAAAGGGGAAGGAACAAGCAAGCTGAATACTGGCTTTTATTTCTCTTGCTTTCTGAATGTGGACACAGTGTGACCAGCTTCCTTCCCTTCCTGCCTCCATGTCTGCCCCACCACAATGGTCTGTATCCCTTAATTCACGAGTCAAAATAAATCATTTCTTCTTTCCTTAAGTATTCCCATCAGGCATTTCATCACAGCAAAAAAGATAGGAAAAGTGAGCAACAACACTTTGTGATTTCATTACAATATGAGTGGGTAACAGGCAGAGGCTCAGCCTAGTTGGTTCTCTTATGTTTCTGATCAGAAACCTTGCTTGATAAATGGTAAGTGCAGAAGGATGGGTCATTCTATTTATCATAGCTGAAATCATCAGGCTTCTACTATGTTTTAAGCTCTGATGACTTCTCATGTTGGCTACAAGTTCTTATCTTATAATGGAAATAAAACCATCTCTGGTCTCAGAGCTCATTGGTCTCCAGGCTGCCCTGCATGTAATCTCAGAGCGTGATTCACAGATCTGGCTTTTGCCTCTCAAAACTCTCTGTTCTCAATCACTGTGCTGTGTATTCTGTCTCCCAAGACATCTTGGGAATTTCTGGTCTCTTCTCTCTCTATCCCCAGTCCTTTAAGTGGGGATTAACTGTTTGTCCCAGCCCTGTGCAGGAAGCTTGCTCTGTTCCTATGGTGAGAATAGCTGTTGGGAGGGGCACTATGGGTCTGCCTGAGCCACAAGCCTGAGAGGCTCCAGGAGCTGCACACCATGGGGCCTTCTGCCACCTGCAGTGGAGACAGTCCTGCTGTCACGTAGCACTGGACCACAGGCGTCCAGTAGCAGACCCCCTTTCAGAGAGAAAATGCAATTAGGACTTGTGCAGTTGACAGGATTCATCTCCATTCCTGCCTTGGGAACAGAATCAGAGGACAAGTATGTACGTGCCTGTGTGTGCATGTGTTCATACCCTGGGTTAACTCCTGCAGGCTCCCAGATAGACTCACAGGCATCAGTTAGGAACAAGGAAATGGTTGCCTCCTTCACCAGGTGTGATAGTTGAAGACTTACTCTCAGCTAGTCCTGAGAACATTTGGCTCTTCTCAACACCTGCCAGGTCTGCCTGGCCTTTGGGCATCACACTGATAGACACGATCCTATGAAAGGCAGATCCTAGACATTGGGGTGCTCAGTGGCCTTAGATTGAGGGCCTTATATCCATCACTCTGTTTCTCATCTGAGCAGTCTTAAGATTCTTGACTTCTCTAAAGTTTAGTTATTTCAGCTATAAAACAGGATTGATAAGAACTCCTGCTATGCAGGATAATGAAGATTACATGAGATAATTTATGCTAAGAGCCAGTCCTGTGCCTGGTGGATTAGTAACAATTGTTAAGAGTTGACACCATCCACATGCACTGATGTTTATAGTAGCAGCCTAGTAAATGCAATCTAGGAGATTATTTTGACATTCCTATTTAAAAATCATATTATGGTTATTTATGAATTTATATTATATTGTATAGTACTTACACAATATTTATATTTTCCATTTGAAAAGTGTTTTCTGAGTCCTTTATATAATCCTTTATTGTCTTATTAGTTGAAGAAATAGTTGTGAAATTAGACACAGTCTCGACTCATGTAGAAATTACAGGGTTTTGGCTTCATCCCTCTGTTCTCTCCTTCCTTTTCTGCTCCCCACTCAAGACCCACCTTCGTTGAACACATGACAGACTTTCACTAAGGCTCACCAGGTGCCAGGACATGGGGATTCAGTGGTGAATAACCAACCATCACTCATCCCCAATAGGAGGTACTAAATAGGTTTTACTTATGACATTGGCTGGCTGACTCTGCCCTGTGGTTCTGAGGAAGCCTGGCCCTTTGAAGTCCTCCTGTTGCCCTCCCTCTACTCATAGCACTAATAGCAGAAGGAGTGGCCTGATACTCCAGGAAGTTTTAGGAATGGGGTGGGCATATGTCTTTCTCCCTGAGCACTGGCCCCTGACTGGCTTTCTCAGGCATGTTTGAGAAGCTAGGGATGATGACAAGGCTCCAGGTCCATCCTGCTGCTGGGTGACTCTGTGCTGGCAAGGTGCATCTAGGAAGGGAGAGAAAAAAAAGGGCTATAGATATGATTTGGTTCTGACTTACAAAATGCAGATCGATGGGATTGCCCTAGTGAGGGTGAGATCTGTTTTTTTTTTTAACAGAAATACCAAGGGTTAGGAGCAATGGGACCTGGTGTTAGATTCCCACACAGCTTTCAGCTGCTGCTGGACCTTGGAAACCTCCTTTCTGTGCTGCCGACTCCTGCATGTGGTATCTGATGTACAACACCTCTACTATTTGGCTATATATATCTGTGCAATTATTAGATTCTTATTTTCTGTTTTTCTTTCTAGAATGAATGGCTTCAAATTCACTATAAGACAGGTGGCTGGTGAGTGCTCCTACTCTGAGCATTTGGGAAACTGAGGCAGAAGGATTTCCACAAGTTGAGGCCAACTGGGCTATAAAATGGGTTTCAGGTCACCTTGGGCTACCTAACGAAACTCTAACTAGATAGCTAACTAAGATTTAGTCTAATGATAAAATAAAATATTTTAAAATCGTAATTCATAGCATGAATGAAAAGTTAATGATCAATGGCTATCAGTGGGATATATACATAAAAATAAGTGAGAAGAGACAAGGCCCTGATGTAAATTCTCCCCAGAGCCTTTTGTCCTTGGAAGAAAAAAATGTGGGGAAATGCCCATTCAAAAAAGTGTTACAGGCGGGCTAGCCTTCGGCTGCAGTGTTCCACAGGCAAACTAGCCTCTCACTGTAGTGTTCCATGGGGCATGATGAGAAGGGTAGAAAGCAGGTAGAACTAAGGCAATTACACTTGGAAGGTTGGTGTTACATGATCCATGGCTGTACACTGTAGAAAATCTGTCTCCATCTTGAGTGACCGTCATCCTCGTTGGGAAGCTTTGGGGGATTTTGCTATCCCCTCCTGTTCAGAATTATTTTCTGCCATGCCAGGGATTAAACCAGGATCTTGTGTGTGTCAGGTAAACAACCTACCACTGAGCTGTATATCCCAGCACTGAAGGTTTAGAGTACTCAGATAAACTGGCTTTACTTTTTGAAGTCCTCAATGCTACCCGATAGCACACGTGGCATTTTCATTGTTAAAATGACTTCATGAGGCTCTGATGTATTCATGCTTTGGCTGTCTTTGTCTTTACTCTCTTGTCCATTGTCCATAAAGGCAGTTTCAAATCTTCATTCTCAGGCCTCCTGATACTCACCAGATGGTCACAAAAGCCTCCCATCAAAGCTGTCTCATTTCCAGCCCAACTCCCTTCCCTACCTTGTGGTCTAGGAGTTGTGTTTCCTGGAGAACCCCGTGCTGCGCTCTTAGGGTCTTTTATGTCCAACTTCTCCAGCATTTTCGGGTTCTCTCCTTCTCATGAACTCTTCAACACAGTAATCACAGTACAAAATGAATAACACCTATGTGAAAACTCCTTGGAATATATACACCATCCCTATATCCACCTACATTTACTAAGACACACAAAAGTTCATTTCCATAAACATACAGTTTAGTGGGCAATAAATAAAACTCCAAGGAATCATTTGGAAAAATACTTTCTACATTGTGTTTCTGAGGATAGGTACATGTATCTTGACAAATACTTCAGTTTTCTAGAGTAGAGGCCAGCAAATTGCATCCATGACCTAAACCTGGCTATTGTTTATTATAGTAAATAAATCTTTATTGGAACATAAGTGCACTCATCCATCTATGTGTGGTCTGTGGCTGTGTTTGTACTACAGTGGTGGATCTGGCTAGATGCAATGGAGATCACATGTAGTCCTCTGCAGTAAAGGGATGAGCCACAGCTTTGAAAGTCCAGGTTCTGGACTGCAGAGCAAATTTGGCCTATCTAACTCTCAGACTTTGCCTGTGCTAAAGGAGTGCATTGATCTGGGGACTAAGAGCTGCGTGCATTTCTCGAAGAGGAGACCATTGTGATGAGGACAGTTTTTCATAAGCACCCATCATCTCAGTAACTACAAGTGGGAATAGCATTTACCTGAAACCCCCTGAAACCTATATAGCATCCCCACAGGCCTAGAACAAGGTGTGAGGCCTTCAGCTCACAGCTCTCTCACACGGCCTTCAATGAGACACATCGATCTACTGGTGCCTCTTTCCTAGAAGAAACACATGCCCTTAAGTCACAATTTGATCATTTTAGACCCAGGATGTTGCAGTTAGGGAGCATGAGATGAAACAATGCTTCAAGCTGTTAAATCTAGGGAGGCAAGGAGGTAGACGGTAAGATGCTTGCAGTACCAGCTTGAGGACCGGAATTCCACCCTCAGCACCAGTGTGCAAAAACTGGTGTTATGGGAGACATTAGTAAGTTCAGTACTTGGGAGACACGTTAACCAAGACAATGAGAGATGAGGGAGCCTGTCTCAACAAACATGTTCTTCAGGAACAACACCTGAGGTTGACTTTTATCTTCCACATGCTCACCTACATGTGGAAACCCATACCTGCACTACACATGCAAGAACACATATGCATGCACGCGCGTGCGCACACACACTCACACACACACAGACATGCACATGCACACAAACTCACACGCATGCACTCTGTTTTGAGGTTTTGGGTGTATCTCCAGTGTTGATGGAAGAAGCTTGTGAGAAAAAGGACCTGGAAGTAGTCTTTATTCCTAAGTCTCACTGGGCAAGGTTGTCCATAAATTATGCATGAAAAAAGAGTCAGCTGTGTGTCACCATCAGTGGTATGTCGTATCTGAGTGCCATCTGAGGAGACAAAGATAACAAACATAGCATAACTGCCAGGGGCCTGGGGACAAATGGGTGGAAAAGCTCATTTCACAGAAAACTGGAAAACAACTTTAGTCACCTGTTATTCCCGCCTCCAATCCCAGGGAACTGCTGATCTACTTTCTATCTGTACAGACTTGCCTTTACTCATATATTTAGTCACATAAATAGATTCACCCAGTGATACTTTGCATGTTGTCTCCAGTCTGCATTATGTTTTAAAATTACTACTATTATTATTAGTTCATGTGTATGAATGTTTTGCCTGTATTTATATACCTCGGTCTGGTGCACATGGAGGCCACAAGAGGGTGTTGGATCATCTGGAATTGGAGTTACAGGTAATTTTAAATAGTCATGTGGGTGCTGGGAATTAAACCTGGGTCCTCTGGAAGAGCAGCCAGTGCTCAGGCATCGCTCCAGCCAGCTCCTG
>JADRCD010208530.1:0-10008 GCA_019843815.1 Montemys delectorum | reverse complement strand
CATCAATTCACCCCTCTTTCTTACCCAGATTGCATGTATCTAACTGATCTTCTTGCTGCCTGGGTAAATACTTCCCTTCGCAAGTGTCCCCCCAAACTGTACTCTTGTGCAATCCTAGACCTATCTGTCCTTTATGTTGGTCTCAGGGCACTCAGGGCAAGTGGGGGCAGGGACATTCTCATACAATGAGACTGGGCTCATCTGTAACACATATAATAATGTAGCTATTTAGAGCATACTATTAATAGTAGGCTGTTTTGACAAAGGAGGACCAGGCAGACCCTAAAGTGATCAAGATGAAGAATATTCTCTTCACTCCAAAACTTTCCCTCATGCCCTTACAGAAAGAACACAGAATAAGACTTTAACTTTTTTGTGCCCAGTAAAGAATCATTGTCCCAAAGCCAATTGTGTCTCCTAACAATCTAACCATTTGATTTTCCTTATGATTCTCATTCGTATGATATTATTTTTACTCTTTACTTGTAAGATATGTGACATTATATTTAAAGAAAAGTTCTTATGGGCATTGTGTGTGTGTGTGGGGGGTGGCTGTGAACTTAAGGATTTGTACATTTTTTGCAAATGCTCTACCGCTGAGTAATATCTTATTCTTCATGGTTTTGAGACTGGATTTCACTATGGAGTTCAGGTTGGCCTCAAAGTCCTGCTGCATGACTCCCAAGTGCTGAGATTATAGGCGTGTGCCATGTAGAGCTGGCAATACGTTTCTTTATTCATAGTTTTTTATTGGCCCCATCTATCTGTTCTTTGTTCCCTTTGTCCCTGATTTTTGTTTTTGTTGTTTTGGTTTTATTTGCTTGTTTGTTAGTTGTTTTCCGAGACAGAGTTTCTCTGTGTAGCCCTGGCTATCCTGGAACTAGCTCTGTAGACCAGTTTGTCCTTGAACCCACAGAGATCTGCCTAACTCTGCCTCTGGAGTGCTGTATTGAAAGCATGAGCCACCACCACCCTGGTTGCTGTACTTCTGTCTTTTAATTAGTTCATTTTCTTGGCTGTTTTGTTTTCTAGTTATTCTTGACTCCTTTAGCTGTATTTCCTTCATTTTTGACTTTGAAAAATAAGATTGGAGACTATTTTATATTCATTATCCAATTGACTACTTGCATGTCATGTTTTTTTTTTTTAATAAGCTGTTCTTTTAGCAAAGAGCAAATGTCTTATTTTTCTAACAGAATATATATCCTTTTCCATTTATAGGGTTTCCAGGGTAAAGTCAAGTTCATTTACTGGAAAAGCTCAAACAATGATGCCAGCTATGATTCCCTTTCCAAATTCTGTCTTGGAAAACATGAAAGGTATTTGTATCTCCTAGTGTTGTTTCAGTAGAACTGTTTTTTATTTGCCTTGAATTAGAATCATGAAAACATCTAGTGATTGCTTCATGAGGGTTAGGTAATGTTTTCCTACAAGCAAACTGTTAACATACACAAAGGTCAAAATTTTCTCATCTTGTCAATCAGGGTTTCCACGAAGTTAAATAAGCTAAGTAATGTGAACATGCCAAAGAATTATAGGGCACTAAAGAAGAACCAACAAGACGATCTGGGGGATATTGACATTTCCAAACAACGATGACAAATGAGCCTTGTTAAATAATTTATCTACAGATATGTTCTGCCCTTTTAACCTGCTCAGTAGACTTTCTAAGTCAAAAAGAAAATCTTTTCACAAGAGGATTCTAATATAGGACATTCAGAGATTAGTATATTAATCTAAGTACTGGATTGAACAGCTTTAAGGTTAACAGCACAAACCTCTGGGGTGTAGAGCTTTGTTCTATGTTGTATTTACTGTGCTCATTTTTCCAGTCCTTGAAGAGAGCAACAGGGTTGAGAACCCAAACCTATGGAGAAATGCATAGGTTACTGAAAGACATCTCAGTATATGAGATGTCTTTTGAATAAGTGAGCTAAAATTTCTTTGTGGCTAAACTGGAGGACTACATAAATAATGATGCAATGTTTTTGGAAAGTGTGTAAATTTTATTTCAGTTGTGATCTGTTAAATTTTTTGACAAGAAACTACTCAAAGGAAATCTTTTATTTTTTTATTTTTTATTTTTATTTTTATTTTATTTTATTTTTTTTTTAAGACAGGGTTTCTCTGTGTAGCCCTGGCTGTCCTGGAACTCACTTTGTAAACCAGGCTGGCCTCTAACTCAGAAATCTACCTGCCTCTGCCTCCCAAGTGCTGGGATTAAAGGCGTGCGCTACCACTGCCCGGCTTTCAAAGGAAATCTTGAAGTGAGACATTGCCCAGTCCTTTTGAAAACATATGCATGTTTGACTTTGATGTTAGAAATCCCAAAAGTGACAAAAACCACCAAACATAGTCTCTTTCTAGCTGAACTGGGTCCTCTCTGGATCCAGGATCCTTTGGTTTGGGAAGGTGTTTATAAAGTTGTAATTTTTGTTGAGGTAAAAATTACCTTAATATATTTGTCATTGTTCAAATTGTCATTTGTCATTGTCATTGTACACCTGAGGCGTTTGAAACATGATTTGATAACAACTTTGGGCTTATTTCAGGGAGCAATTGGCTATCTCACGATAAAACTTTACTAAACCTACAAGAGGTCCGATTTCACAAGAAAATGGGCTGTCACGTCTACTTCCCAGTGAAGTCCATTTCTGCAGATAAGTCATATATGTTAAATATTATAAAGAAAGTCAACTAAATAGGTTTTCAAAGAAAATCTCTGTTTTGTACTCTAATAAATGAATGTCAAAATATCTGTGGTATTGCTCTGTGTTGATGGGGTGTCTGAAACTTGCTAGGAAAGAATATGGCAAAACTACTAGTTATTACTAAAATTTAAGCATCATTTTCTCTCATTAAATACTTCCCTTATTTTTATATTGCTAAATTTGAATTATGTTTGATTTAAAACATTTCTATGGCTGGAAAATTTGGGGTCTCTTTTTTTATCTGATGTCTCAAATGGTGTGGCATAGTGACTTATATTCCTACTACTTATCGTCGGCTACAGAAAAGTTCCTTGGAATTCACTTTATATCTTTATTCCAATTGCTTTGATATATTTGTTGGTAACTTCAGTATGTAGGTTGCACATGTCTTGTCTTGTCTGTTTGTTTGCTTGTGTGGTTTCCAGAAAACTCTCTATAGCCCTTGCTATTGTGGAACTCACTCTATAGACCAGGCTGGCCTTGAACTCAGAGATCTGTCTGCCTCTGCCTCCCAAATGATGAGATCGAAGATGTATGCCATTCCTGCTCATTGCATTTCTCTTATTTTTAATGTTTCTGTTATGCATAATGCCTCTGCATTTTAGAATTACCTGCATTTCACAGGTAATATTCTAGTCATTATTGTCTCTGTATTGGTCTAATTTCTTCTATTTAATTATTATTTCTAAATCATCTGATCAGCTTACTTTTAAACTTAATCCTTTTCCTGCTGTTCATCTGACACATCTTCTTATCCCAGTCTGTCCTTTCCTGGAAGAGTCTTGCTTCTGTGTTATGGGACTCCTGGACACATATAATATAACATTTATAATGACATTTGGTTTTTGTCTGTTTGTTTGGGGGAGTTTTTGTTGTTTTGTTTTGTTTGCTTGTTTTTGCTTTAAGAAGCCATTTACTAGACCATATTTTTTTATTCTCTGTCTTCAAGGTAATATAGTGTTTTATTATCATCATCACCATCATCATCATCATCATCATCATCATCATCATCATCATCAACATCATCATCTCATCATCATCATCATTATCATCATCATCATCATCATTGGTGGTGCTGTTGGTGGTGGTTTAAACCATGGGTTTGATTATTTATACATATTTTAAAAACATAACTGACCACCTAGAGTAGGACTTGTTATAAATGTAGGAGGGTTTTCCCCGTGTTAGATGCTGCCCATATCGTAACTGACAACTCCTCTTTCAAATAGTTAGAGAGTAGGCTTATAAACCCATAAAGAAATAATTGTGAGATTTACTGCTATGTACTTTTGCCCCAATACCATGTCTAACTTCTGAAGTATTTTTTTTTTACCCTGTATTAGTTATAGCTGTCATTTGTGTTTAAAGTTATTATAAAATATTTATTGCCGGTGATAGTACTTTCATGTTGACACCATCTGCTACTTCCAGACATTGGCTTCTTTTATATCTGGTGTGATGAAAGTGCAGGTTGGGAGACAGAACTCAACTTGAAATATCTAAGGAAGGGTGCTATGGGATTCCTGGGTTATACAATCTTATCCCATAACCAGGAAGGAGGTGGTGAAGTAGAACAAAGAGCTCTTGTGTTATCTTAAGTCTGTAAAATTCACACTATGTTAGATGATAACAACAACAACAAAGCCCATGGAATTTGTAAGCATATCATGATAAAATTGACTAAAACTATTAGGAATTTAAGGTCAATATTTTGTATAAACATATTACCTGAGACAGTTGAAAGCAACATAATAAATAGGTGAACATTAGGATTCTTTTAAAAATAAAAAAAAATGAGACAATAAGTCAAGATTTAGTCAAATAACTAATATTTGACTTTGAATTGAAACATTTAGACAGTCCAATGACATAAGAAAATTTAAGTTGAAAAGAAAAAAATTAAAGCACAATTAGGTATATATGTTATGTCCATTTACATTGAAAATTGCCTAATGAATTATTAAGAATAATACGATATGGGCCAGTGAGATAGTTCAGTAGAAAAATATACTTGCCACCATCCCTGTTGATCTGAGTTGTTTTTGTCTAAGGAACCACAGCATAGAAAAAGAGAACTGACATCTGCCGATTATCCTTTCACACATGCTCTGTGGCATAGTAATAAAAATATAATAATAGCATAATAACTTATAAATATAGAAATACTTTATAGCTATCATAAAATAATAATGCAGTGATTTTTAAATAATAGTAAATTTGTAGAAGGCTTCAGTTTTTAATAATCAAATGAATCTACATTGTAGAAAGACTGACCTAAGAATAGGGGTCAGACAGCATCTCAAACTAGAGACAGATATTCTAAGACTCATCCACATGATTTTGGTTTTGGGGCCATTTAACATACAAGAATTGTGTAGACAGAAAGGCCTTCACTGAGATTGCAGAAAGCTGCCAGGGCTGAGCCATGGGTCGCAGCACTGAATCTCCTAAAAGGACTCCCTAGAGATTCATTGTGCAAAGGTAAACCCTAAAAATTGCAGTTAAGACCACAAGATATTGGAGACACTGAGACCATACAACACCTTCAAAGAGAAACTTCATGAAGTAGAGTTAGATTGAGCCAGGCTACTGTGTCACTGTGGCACCATGAACAGAACTGGAGGACTGGGCCTGCCCAGATCTGTTGGAGCCTAGACAGTATCACCAAGAGCCTCAGATAGGAGACATGGAGCTGCAGGATTTGATATCGTCTTATTGGATTCCATCTAACTTTGGTCCAATCTTTCCAGTTCCTTCAACAGGAAGTTAAGCAACTCAGAATAGTTTCAAGAAGACTCTGAAACTGACCAGAATCATTAGGCCCCTCCCATCCAGAGTGAGCAAAAAAGACTCTCAGACAAGACAAGCTGCAAAGAAGATTCAGACTGTTACAAAGGCTAGGAGACAAGATCAGCTTTCTGGAAGAAGCAGAAACCAGCTGAGCTACCTGGAAGAAATTTAGACTGACCGAAGCACCTGAAAGGGACACTTTCCAACCTGCTGAGTTGCCTGCAGTACCTGTGAAGTGTGCTCTGGGTCCCCACTTTTGTGAGCTGCCACCAATGTGGTGTGAGCTTAGATAATGTATCCGTCTTTGAGTAATTTTGATTCTGTAAATAGCCTCTCACTCATTACTGTAAGTAATCACAATAAAACTCATTGGCTCACCAAGTTGAATTTCAGTATTCTCTGTACTTTGATCTGTCATGGATCCCCTATATGTTGCATCTCCATATATGTTGCATCTCTCCAAGAAAAACTTTGTCACCAACATTTGGCCTCTTCTTAAAATGAAAATCTGTCTGACATGACCTAAAACAACACAAGGAAAGTGATAACTTGAGTCTTTCCCCAGACGACAGAAGCAAGAAACTATAAGCTATACTTGAACACTTACCTTGTAATTTAATGACATCAAGATGTTGGCAAGGGCTCCCATCCCAGGCAGAAAGGTTTTGCAAACAATGCCACCTAACCACCTCGAATTTCCTCTTGTGTATTATGTATTACACTGTCATAAAACTAGCATACACTCACTAAGAGACTATCAGACCAAAATTGTCTGATAATTTATAATCTGTAGATTACATACATTGATAAATTATAGTTTTTGGAGTCTTCCTTCAGTGTAGGTTCATTTCCAGGAACATATAATTATATAAAATTCATTCTCATATATATTTTGCTTAGATGCAGTTAATTCCCTTTGATGGTTAGTACCTTCTTGTGGCAGAAGCAAACAGGTTCAGCTAATATTTCAGTTTTAGTAATGCCTTAACTTGCTGAGGTTTCTCCATAGAGTCTCTTATATTAAACTTCCTTAAAATATTTTCAAAATATTAGCCTTTTCCAAATCATTTAAATATTAGTGACTGGGTGGTAGTGGCACACACCTTTAATCCCAGCACTTGGGAGGCAGAGGCAGGCAGATCTCTGAGTTTGAGGCCAGCCTGGTCTACAGAGTGAGTTCCAGGACAGCCAGGGATACACAGAGAAACCTTCTCTCGAAAAAAAGAAAAAGAAAAAGAAAAACAAAAACAAAAACAAAAACAAAAAAAATTAGTAACCAGGCAGTGGTAGTGGACAGCTTTGATCCTAGCACTTGTTTGGGGATGAGGTGGGATTGGATGGGAGTGGGCTAGAGACAGACTACCCTGTTCTACAAAGCAATTCTAGGGAAGCCATGACTGTTACACAGAGAAACCATGTTTCAAACAAACAAACAAACAAAACAAAACAAAACAAAACAAGCAAAAAAAAAAAAAAAAACAAACCAGAAAACTTAGGAACTTTGCAATTTCCTAAATTATACAGTTTAATTATTTGTAAATCAACTCCTGTATGTTTACAAACACGTCCAAAAACAAAGTAATGTCAATGTTTCCATTTATCTTGAGTAACAGTGAATTAGGTAATCTGCTTTAGGCTCCTGGTGTGGCATTCATGTTTCCTCTGCACCTCCGCAAGATCTCTGGATTCAAAATTGAAACACACACACACACACACACACACACACACACACACACACACACACACAGCAGGTAATTTTGATAAGCTCAAATGACTGGGCACGGCACGTCTAAACCTCACCACGGCTAGCACACATTCTCCTCTGGTATTCCCGAATTAACATCTTTTAAAATCTATATTTCATCTCTGTCATTCCAGACATAATCAGGAGAGTGGCCACTAGGGCCACTCTCCTGGATTATTACATGCAGGTGTGCCTTTAAGTCTGTTTTCTTTGCTCCTCCATTATGGTAATTCTGTCTGTTCTTCCCCCTCTCCGTTCCCCATCCCTTGCCTGAGCAATCTAAAAGTCCCACCTCTGTCTCCCTGCCTAGCAATTGGCTGCATCTCAATTCTTTATTACTAATCAAAGCCAGCTGGGGGGAGGGACCCTCAGCATATTTTGGGAGCCAAATTAAGACAAAGCAGTAGAGCCAATTCCCAACAATCTTATACTTTTAAAAGGTTATTTTGCATTTGTTTTTTCTGTGTGTATGTTTTGAGACCCTCTGCACTGACTAGGGAAGCCTCCTGGGCTTTGAAGCTGTCCTTCTGTCTCCTGAAAGCTGCCATCAAAAGCATGTTTCTACCATGCCTACTTTTATGTGGTTTTGGAGATCTAATTCAAAGTTTCTTATAGGGTGGATGCATAAGCTAGTGATGGTAGTGCTCAATGGTATGGTTAAGGGAAAGGTTTTTAATCGTAGATATTAGGGAGAGAACCACCAGATGCATCTGGAAGAACCCAGAGCAGAGAGAGAAAGTAGTAGATGGAACATGGTCAGAAGACTAGAACTGGATCAAGGCAGAGAAGTAAGAGAAGGAGGAGAATGAGAGATAAAGAAAAAGGAATGGGGCAAAAGATCGTATCAAGACAGCACAAAGCCAAAATAGCAGGGTTGTACGCTGCGGGGAGGGCAATTCCTGAGCAGAAGGAAGCTTGGGGGTGGGGTTGGCAGTAAGAAGAGCTGAGAAGAGCCAGAGATCCAGCGTGGGCTCTAAATGTGTAAGAGTTATTTGCGATGCTGATGCTGAGGAAGCCTGGAGTCTGGCCTGTGCTTTGATATGCTAATAGGCATAACAGAGAGCCATTTGTTCCTACTGCCTGTGAAAAAGGAAATAGTTACTTTTGGCAGAGGGGAATGGGCTTCACAACTTTCTGAGGACTACTGGTTTCTAACTGCCAGAACTGAAGGAAATGGAGTTTCCTTTGGACCTGACACCAAGAAGGCACTCTACAAAATGAGAAATATCCCCAGTCTTTAAAACAGTTGTTTGCAAGTGAAGAAAATATAAGTTAGTGACACAGTTTCAAATGTATAGTGCTATGCTTTTCGGTCAACTAACACAGGAAAAATATCAGATGTTTCAATAAGCTGTTTACAATTTATAATGATGTTATTGCTTAAATTCTATTGATTCTTGTTCCAATAGATTATTTAGAAAATAATATGTTGCAAAGGCTTAAAGTTTATCTAGAAAATATTTATATACAATTCTTATATGAGCCTAGTTTTTTTTTTCTGTAAAATGAATATGGAAATATCTTATTTATCTGAAGACCTAATTGGATCAGATTCTTTCTTGGAATTAGACTTCTCAAATGTCTTCAGAAATGTTCTCTTAAAAATTAATAGAGATAATTAAACTTTGTGAAATGTTGGAAATTTGTTTTATGATTAAGACAAACTTACATTAAAATACAGCTTTGCACAATAACCTCAACTTAGCACTTATTATCTTTGAGATACTTATAGATTATGTGGCTTCTTCCTTGCTAAATATTATATGATGCTTTTTCCCAATGAAGGGTCATCTGTGGTATAAGTAATATAGTATTTCAGCTATCCTTGGTAGGCAAGAATACCACAGGGTCATTTGTGTTGTAGGGTTACTTTGTGATTATGGAAATCAGAAATCAGATTTACCAAGATGATTCTGACAATGTGCAATGGAATGTGGCATCAAGCATTACATGAAATATGTCTAATTTCATCCTAAGATTTTATTTTTCAATACCTCAGGTCAGCTCTATCAAAATCTTTGTAGGAAAACTTGGGATTGATATGTCCTAAGGAATTTCTATCAATGAGCCAATTTTAAAATCTACTATTCTCTAACAGTATAGTGAAACACACAAGAGCTTTGCCCTTTCTTTCTCTCTCTCTCTCTCTCTTCCTTCCTTCCTTCCTTCTTTCCTTCCTTCCTTCCTTCCCTCCCTTCTTTCTTTCTTTCTTTCTTTCTTTCTAGTTTTTGTTTTTATTTTATTTTTATTTTTTTGGATTCTATCCCTCTGTGTGTGTCAGAGAGGCAGAGTAAATGATTGACTTGTTTGACATGTGAATTGTCAGAATTTTTCAAATTCTGGCAGTTAGACAAGAACCAGCATCATATAGGAATTTCTGAAGCCAGCTGCCCTCTACCAAAAGGAGCCATTGACAGAAGGAACAAATGGCTAACTGTGGCGCCCATTAGTGTATCAAATCACAGGCTGGTCTGCAGCCTCCCTAAGTATCACAAGTACTTATTACACATTTCAAAATCCTTGCTCGCTAGCTGGCTCTTCTAAGCTCTTCTCCCTCTATCATGTGCTAAACTTCCTCAAGCTCAAGAGCTTTCTTTCCCTGCTGTTTCTCTTTCTCCTTATAACCTTGTTATTTTGGATATGTGCTCTTAGTCCTTTCTTTTGTCCACTCTTATCATCTTCATCTCTTCCTCTCTTCCTCTCTCCCTTTCTCCCTTCCTTTTTCTCTGTTCTGTTCCTGTTTCTCTCATGGCCATTTTCAGT
>JADRCD010208528.1:27620-44426 GCA_019843815.1 Montemys delectorum | reverse complement strand
TCTCTCTCTCTCTCTCTCTCTCTCTCTCTCTCTCTCTCTCTCTCTGTGTGTGTGTGTGTGTGTGTGTGTGTGTGTGTGTGGAAGTGAGACATAACCCATATAACTTCTTCCTTTACTCACCCCGCCCTGCCTATCTGCCTGTCTGGTGTCATGTTGACTATTACTTATTCTTGTGATCTTTCCTCAGTACCATGGTCTAGTTGATGACTACATTATAGCCACCTATCTCTTGCATATCTCCTTTGAGGCACACATCATAATTAAAAGCTAACAATGGTTGTAGCAGCAGCATAAACCCACTAACAGGAGGTCTGAGGACCTGTAAACACAACTCACAGAGAGGTCTAGGCAGCTGGAGAGGCCTAGGCAGCTGGAAAGGTCTAGGCAGCTGGAGAGGTCTCGGCAGCTGGAGAGGTCTAGGCAGCTGCCCCCAGACACAGTCTACTGCTCTGAGACAAAGATCATATGTAGGCCAGGCTACGTGGCCTGAAGAGCAGAGCGGTTAGTGTGGCACGTAGTCATGCTGGAGTGTGCTGGCCATACCATTCTCTGCTATCATGACATTTGTTTGTTTGTTTGATTGATTGATTGATTGATTGATTGATTGACTGACTGACTGACTGATTGATTTTTGCTCCCAGGAGGGAGCACAAGATAGTGATCTGTTTGGAAAGCTTTCCTACGTACTACCTCGGCACTACCAACAGCACTTCTGCCCCTAGGCACACACCTTACAGAAACGTGTACTTATTCTCTTTATGATGCATGGTCAAAACCACTCAGGGTAACACAGTTCACAACAGCCAAATACTGGAAGCAGTGGATGTGCTCTTAGCCAAAGAAATCACTAAGCAGTGTCAGGCCTGGTTAGTACTTGCTCGGGAGACTCTTCATTTATAACCATGAAGTGGCTCTATCGAAGTCCCAGCTGCATCCAGATTCAACGATGTTTCTGCTTCCATCTGAAAGTAAGTCCTCAAGGCTTTTCTTGGACTTTGCCTGTGGTTCTAGAAGATGGGCTGTGGCCCCCTCTCATCCACCAAACCTCTATGGCTGGGGCCTCTACAAGCTGACAGGTCAGCAATGAGAGATTACCAACACACACTCATCTGTGCTGTATATCACCAATGCTCGTCCCCTCCTGGGTTCCACAGAGAAATAAATCTCCTTTAATTCCCCAGATGATATTTGCTCTGTAAAATGAATTACTACATTTCCTGAGATGAGGGAAGCATGAGATATGCCTTTCAATAATTAAGACTGGTCTTTTCCAGTTAAGGAGGGTGAAGTGTGAAAAATGAAATCCAACCGAAGTAATTTTTTTTTTCAGGGACGAAGTGCTAAGTATGAAAACTACGAGTGTTCTCAGAAAATCCTAGAAAAATTTGCCACAAACATGGATGATGGAAATCAGACTCCTCTAAGGATTAGGTCTCCGTGTATAAATACAAATGCCGAGCCTGGAACCCCAGCAAATGAGGAGGACAAGCTCACAGCACACTCCAACTCTAATGATAGGTGTCACCTTATGCATCTCCCTGGACAAGAGGACTGGGATTATTGATGTGCTAATCCACAAAATCACAGTCTTTTGTTTTGAATATTCATCCAACATCTGGCACAGCTTTTCTTCCCAGAGATCTGAGTGCCGTCCTTCTCCGAACCCCGGGCTAGTAGCTTACCAGCTGCATCCTTTCCACGTGTTTCGTTTAAGCAAATATGATTTTTTAAAAATGTTTTAAGCTCCCCAAATTTTGCTGAGATGGTATGACATAACAACCCCAAACCCCAAACCTCGATGTCCTATCAACAGCACTGTTCTTTTCTGGTACGTGGATCTGCCTGTTGGCTGGGGCTCATTGGGACTCTGTAAGTATCCACTGGCCTCTGCTGGGATTGGCTGAGTTCAGATCCAAATCACAGGTAAGGCTGCCTTCTCTTCCACCTGTCTCCACAGCCTGGGGCTGCACATGGAGCCTTCCCTGGCAGACAAGAGAGCAGGAGTGGAGTGGAGTGCGCTCCTTAAAGGTAAAGCTTAGCTTTCCCTGCGTGTCTTAGAAGAAGGGACGGATATACAGACCACTAAGACCCAGACCAATAAGGTGAGTGAAAAGCAGTGTCTAAACTAACATCATCAGATTAGATGACTTCTGAAAGGTGGAGCTTTGCAGCCCTTAATATAAAGTAGGAAGATTTTGTTACACAAGCTCACGCCTCAAAATCTGCAGGTTAGAATCATCTGTCTATCATCCATCTATGTATTTATCTATCATCTATATATCATCTTCTGTCTATCTATCTGTCTGTCTGTCTATCTATCTATCTATCTATCTATCTATCTATCTATCTATCTATCTATCCAAATCTATCATCTATCAGAAAAAGAGAGGAAAGGAAGACAATCATGTCATGGAGGCCAGTAGCCCCGTGATCTGTCATCTTTAAGCTAGTGAAGCCAAAAGCTAGTGATATAATTTAGCCTGAGTCTAGAGGCCTAGCAAGTAGAGTGTAGGTCCTAGTCTATGCCCACAATACCAAGAACTGAGGCACCACAGCCTCGGGGAACACAAGGAATCCCAGCTTAAGAAAAGAGCAAGTGAAAAAATAAGAACATATACTAAGACCAGATAGTAAGTTTGCCACCCCCATGCCTTCTTAGTGTATTCAGAATCTTGGTGGACTAAGGTTGATCACACTTACATGGTGAGGTGTGTCTGTACTCGTTGTACCATCTCAGATACTACTATCTTCTAGAAATATATCCAAAACTGTTTTATCAGCTACCTGTATGTTTTTAACATTCAATCAAGATGACACATAAAGTTAACACAAGTCTATTATCTACCAATTTGGCATCCACACCCAGTTCCCCCAATTAAAAATACACATATATTACACTGGTTGGAATGAAAACTGTCTCCCAGAGGCTTGTGTATTTGAGCATTTGGTCTGCAGTTGTGGCACTGTTTGGGGGGGTTATGGTGCCTTTGGTGGGCTCAACCTGGCTGCTGGAGGAAGACAGTCGTTAGAGGAGCATCACACCTTTGTAACCACACTCTCCTTCCAGCTCATTCTATGGGCTCCCTTTCTGATAAACATCCAGCTTCCTGCTCTGACAACCATGCGTTCCTCTCCATTACTGACTCTCCCACTGCAACCGTAAGCCAAGATAAAGCCTTCCTTCTGGAAGCCACCCTGGGTGCTGGACGCCAAGGTCAGGGGAGAAGCAAATCCAGTTAACACCTTTGCACGCAGATCAGAGTCTAAGACCTGCCCAGAAATGAAGAAGGTAAATCTCCAGGATGGTGTTCTCTCTTTCGATCTCCTCTTCTGTGCACTACGGCATAAAGTCAAGGATGCTAAATGTGGAAAGAAAGCCAATATGTCTGAGTCAGTTATAACAAAGTAAAAAATAGCAAAGATATGAAGTTGTTGTATCTGTTTATATTTTATAATAGAAGTATTTTCATTAAATACTGAGGATAAAATCCTGAAAATGACAGGCCTCATTCCTATAGCTGGTCATGTGACCACAACCCTACCAGAGGAAGCGTCTCCTCACTCTGCCTGCAGCGAGTTCCTCAACTGGTCCCACTGCCATATCTTCAAACGTAACAACCCCAATGAGGAAGACAAAGGAGCTCATGTCCTGTAAGTTGAGATCTTTGAATGAATAATTGTCTACACTACAGATCCTCACAGTAGAATGGAAAGCCCACTGAGCCTCTGTGTCTGGGTTCAAATCCCAGCTCACCACTTACAAACTGTGTAGTGTTGAAAAAGTTGCCTGCTCTCTTTGAACTTGCATTTCTTCATCTCTTGGGATTTTACTGGACTAATTGTGATGGTGTACATGAAAGCGGTCCTGTGAACTGAATCATGGTTCATAAGTGTTGGCCGTCCTTACAAGCAGGACTCACCCAGAGAGACTCACATTACCGTTTAAGGAAATGATTGATTTGCATGGCCACCTTGATTGCCCCTGCCAATGACTTTGACTGGGATTCAAATGCTCCCACAGTGGGCCAGTCCCTGGACTGAAGCCCCAGGTCTGCAGCAGTTTGGGATGTGCACTGAGAGAAGCTTGGGAATGCCTGCTGGTCTTTCAGCCATTGTGTTACAAAACCAGGTAGGGGAATCCTTTTATCAATTCTGCAGCTGAATATGCTTTAACCCCCTGATGGAGCCAAAATTGTCAGACTGAATCCCACTTGTGACAATCCAGCCAGGCTAACATGTCCTCTCCTTGTTAACCACCGAGGCTTTTTGGGATGAAATCCTGCAGGCCCTAAAACAGGCAAAACTTGACTTAACTTCAAGGAAAGTTTTGGATTTCAATGGACCTTTGAAGTCCCTTCAAAAGCGATGAGGACTTCAATGAAAGGTTTGCCTGCACAGAGGACCACGGAGGCCGGCCATTTGTAGACATTCAGTTCATCTAGGAGAAGTTGTCTGGTGAAAATTGGTTCAGTTGGAGGGGCTATGTGAGGAATGCCAGTTCAAACTCAGTAGGATGAAAATGAACTGGTTTTAGACGATCAGTTTGTTGCTTTGTTCTTCCTGAATTTGTAAAGGCACCTGTCCCGTTTGCATCACAGTGAAGGCTAATAGAAGCAATAACTGTAGTAAATTAGAGCCAACATACACTACTTAAGATTTAGGAAAAGCACAGCCCACAAGTTGTCTGTCTACATATGTGTTTCAATTATGTAATTAACAAACAAATATCTTGAAGTGAAAAAATCTCCAGACTATGAATTCAGACTGCAACAGACGAAGGGGAAAACTTTCATTTATGTCAAGTTCATTCTGTGTCAAAACAAGCTAAAGTAGCAATTCTTCAAATAGTTTTAATCACACAACACTTTACAAATCAAGCTAATAGAAATTGCATATTGGGAATCTTTATCTGAAACATTTCTAGTCGAGCATGTTATGCTACAGCTAAATCATTTTTACTGTGAAAGTTATTGTTTTCTAATCTGCAAGAAGTGTCAAATGATGCCACAGGAAGTTAATTATAGCGAATGTGCTTAACCAGGGCTCAATGAAGAGCAGATTCCATCAACTAGCTTTAGACATATAAATATAAATATATAATCTGCCATTTCCACTTAATTAAAAATGTAAATACATAAAACCTCCATCTTAAAAAATATTTACTTTGTGCAATAAAAATGATTTATAGATTTAGGGTATACATATAGTAGCCCAAGTTTTTTTTTAAATCCTATTCATAGATAGAATACTAACATTTCATAATAAATTCTGTTTCTGAATATATGTAACTCCTAAATTATGCTGGAGTCCTGGAGTTCTGTCAACTGGAAAGGCAGTACCAGGTACACAGCAAAGTGTGACTATCCTACCAAAGGATACTGACATAGAAAGCCCTTTCACTACAGACTGTTATGCCGCCCTGGGCTAGCCATTTTATAAAGACACATCCATGGTCAAAACAGGACTTCTAAAATGCCATATTTTTTTCTAGAAAGACAAACAAACATTGTGATGGGTTCTAATACTTCTTAGGAACCCTGGAATTTTATTTAGTCCACAGATTAAGATCTTGGAGTAAATATAATAAATGTGCTTTAAAGGTTGTGTATCAATAAGGTGTTAGTGTGCATAAGGGTGCTATATTCTAACCATAATTAAATTTCAAACCTAATTATAATTTGAGGCTTTCTTTTAATTACATTGCAATATTTCCCTTCCTAAGAAGATGATTCGTATAGCATCTTTTATCTGTAATTTTCATTTAATTAAAAATGTAAATAAATCAAGCCTCCTGCTTAAAAATATTTACTTTGCACGTTAAAAAGAGGATTTATAAAGTTGGGTTGTATCTAGTTAATCATATTTGCTTGGAGCCTTAAGCATGGTGAATAAATACATACAAGTTGAGGTCTAAATTCTCCTAAATATCATGAAGACAAGGGGGAACATGTTGCCAGTAATTATCTTTCTTAGCAGTGACAATTCTGTCGCCACTGGAAAAATTCTACTAATCCGTCAAAGCCAAGTTCAAATGTCACCTCCTTTGTGTGAAGCCTTGCCTAACTCCTAAGGTCAAATTCAAGAGGAGCCAATTGGGCAGTCGCCAACAACTCAAATCCAGAAGGAACACTAGAATAGACCAGGATGCTGCACAACTCAGGAAGCAAGGTCTTAGCCAGAACTGCTCTCAAAGAGGATGGAGTGGTGAGGGGGAAACTGAGGTGTGCTGCAGAGGTGCGCATTCAACCAGAACACTTATACACATAAAATAAAGATAAATCTAAAAAAAAAAAAATGTTTGAAATATCTCCTGGTGTTATTTTCTGATATTATATCTGACATCAGACCACAATATGTAAACAATTTTATGTAAACAATAAAAGAAGATCAAAAGTTGCAAAATGGAAGGGCACAGTGAAAATATAGTGTGATCAAAGAACAGCGGGATCCAGAGGAGGTGGCCATTGTTGTCAGGGGAAGAGGGTGAATGGGAACATGGCATGGAAGTGGCTATAGGTGCATGCCCATTGGGAAAGGTAACGATGGGATTTTGCGTGAAAAGGGTAGGTATCAACATTCCTTCTAGGCTCCACCCCATGGTTACCTGGCATCCCTTCCCCCATACTATACCACACTCTACCAAACATATTCCTGGCTTCCTTTTTTTTTTTTTTTTTTTTTTTTAATAAAACACAACAATAAGCACATGGCCACTGACAATGATGGGATTTTGCCTTCAACAAAGGAAGCAGTGGCTGAGGAGCAGAGGAGGCCAAGGGAGCAAAAGGGCACAACATTTACTAGGGTGATGGTGGCACAAAGCTTGGGAGAATACCCAGGCATTAACTGATTTGACGTAAGGCCCGTAAGGCCCACTCCGTGAGATGAAACCCATCCATACCCAGCATTGCTGGGTTGAGTGAGAACCGAAGACTGGATAGGCCAGCGACCTACAGTACACCAAATAATACTATTATTTTCTGTTCTGAAAAAAAATATTGTTCTTAAAAAAAAAAGAAAGAAAAGGAAAGTAGGGAAAAAATGAGTCATAAAGAAATTCTGCTGTATTCATAGATCAGTGCCTCGCTCAGCCATTACCAGAGAAGCTTCCTCCTGCGGCAGACGGGAACAAATATAGAGACCCACAGCCAGATGTTCTGCAGAGAATGTGAGACCTTGGAACGCTCATCCCTAAGTAGTGTATCTCCGTCACATCCTTCCCTCAGCGCTCAAGGAAGCCCACAGAAGAGGAGGTAGAACGTGCCAGAGCCAGAGGGGATGGGGGACACCAAGTAAACAAAGCCTCTAAGTCAACAGGAGCAAAGCTCATAGGAGCACACACTGAGGCCGCATGCACAACCTGCACAGGTCTGCACCAGGCATACGTGTCATGGCTTCCAGATGAGTGTTAATGGGATTCCTGACTGTGTGAATGAGTAGGTCTCTGATTCTTGTGCCTTCTCTTTGGCTCCTTCCTTCTGTTGGTTTACCTTGTCCAGCCTCAATGGGATAGTTTTGTTTTACTCTATTGTATTTTACTTTGTCCATATTTATTTTTTCCTTTTTATTTATTCTTAACAAATAGAAATATAATATATTTAATTAATTGTAATAAAATTTAATATATTCAAATGTATTATATATTTAAAATATGAAATTATAAAATAATTATATAATTACATATAAATATATATATATCCCATTCAGAGTCTTCAGAAAGAGCAGCTCTTCCAGAGATTTCAGCTGAAAACAGTCTAACGAGCTACAAAAAGATGAGGCACATATTCTCACATCAAGTATTGTGTTATATTTTTAAAAATGAATGAACAAATGAAACCCTAGCCGCTAAGCTAAAGGTTAACAACTAAACTGCCACCTTCACCTGCTGGGAGAGGGAAGTCATTTCCTCTAGCAGAGCGGAGCGAAACTGGTACAGCATCCACTCCAGGGAAGCTCCATGTTCATGAAGGGTTGACCAACATAGAATGGCCTGCACAGTTTTTCTATGCTTTTGTTTGGCGGGTTTTTAAATTTTATTTTATTTGGGGACAGGGATGTTGTCTTATTTTGTTATCTTGGTCTTGAGGACTTTGTTGTTGTCTTTAGTTTTAGGGTTTTTTTTTTTTTTTGAGAGAGAGAGAGAGAGAGAGAGAGAGAGAGACTTAAAACTGGGTAGGAAGAGATGGGGGGATACATAGGGATTTGGTAGAAGAAAAGGATATGATCAAAATTTATTTAAATTTTAAAAATTGTTTTAAATAATTAAACTTATCCATAAGGCCTGTTTTCCCCTGGCCTTTCTGTGTGAGGATAGAGTCCTCGGCAGACACTGGAGCTGCCTGTGTGCATCAGAGGCTCCCAGGCTCCAGAGCAGCAACCCATCATTTTTCATTGTTTATAAAATTACCAAGCTCAAGGTTAAAGTGATGGCTCAGTGGTTAGGAGCACTGGCTGTTCTTGTAGAGCCCAGGTTCAGTTCCCAGCACCTACACGGCAGCTCACAGCCACCTGTAATCCCAGTTCCAGGGAATCTAGCACTTTTTCTGACCTCTGCTGGCACCAGGTATGCGTGTGATGTACATACATAGTTGCAGTAAGATATTCATACACAAAAATAACTCAAAAAATTACTCAGATCAAGATATGTTGTTATGAAAGCCAATGCCTATATTCTAATCCCAAGAATTTGCAAACCTGCTGCTTTGCATTTCAGATGAAGCCTGGCAGGTGTGGTGAGGAAAGATGGCTCAGTAGTAAGAGCTGCAAGCGTGAAGACCAGAGTTTGGATCCCCTGGACCCAGAATGATTCCTATGGGCATGGCAAAGCCCTGGCAATTTCAGCAGGTATGAGGGGAGTCACATGATCTCCAGAGGAAGCTGGCTAGTTCTCAAAAGACTAACGAAACCAACACGCTCCAAGTTTGTGCCTAAGACTCTGGTTATTGTGAACTCTGATGCTGTTCCTACTGTGCACTCTTAGTCAACACTATGCTGGTATAATATCCCCCCTTTTCACTTGCTCTAGTTCCATAAGTAGTGGAATTGTATCTACAGAAGTAGAAAGAACTAGACATTGCCCTAGATAGTAAAAGTACAGAAAAAAATATTCCTAAAACTTCCTCAGTCAGAACAATCAATCAATCAATCACCCAGTCAACGAGCAGGTAATCCCATCTCTCAAACCAGAAGGCCCACCAAGGAGAAAATAAGAGGGAAAGGTGAGATGGAACCATAAAGGAAGTTCCAGTCTCCCCAGGCCCAGGCTACGCTCCCCTGAGCTATCTGTAGGGCTGTGATTGCTCCTCCCTTCACAAGAGCGGGCTGGCGTAGGGCAGAGATTTGTCTGCAGGAAGCACAGGCTGTGGCATCACCCTGCATTCACTATCAGAATCACACCTGGGCATGTGATGAGGTTCTTGACAGAGACTCGATCCAACATCAACCTAGTCTGTCTATGGACCTGAGAGAACCGGTAGGGAAGTTCAGAATGACACATCTGGACGGAGCATGGGTGCAGTGGGGATTGGGACGGGGAAAAGTCAAGGTTGTTTTTATAACAACACTGCTTGTGTAAGGTTTCTATGGTATCAGAGCTTAAAGGCAGCTTCTAGCTGGCCAGAGCTCCATCGCCGTAGTAGGCTCTACCCAGTGCTGAAGCAGACAGTGGGAATGCAGCAGCTCATCTCAACACAAGCCACCAGCATCCCTTAGCTACCCACTCAGGCTACTCCCAAACTGAATCTCCACCCACCCATGCTGCACTGAACGTGCCCGTACCTTCGGACCCTGGACCTGGTGGCCAGCATGCCACTCTCTTAGAAGTGTCCCCCACTTACTCACATGCCACCTGGATGTTTCCTTTCTTCTTGCCTTGGAAATAGCCACTCCTTACAGAGTCGATGCCTCTTCTTGGTCCTTGTCAATATGAGAACCTATTCGTTATCTGACATGCTAAGCACCATGTTAGACATAGAGAACTTGAAGTCAAGGGCATATTCTTTTGCTCTAAAGTAATCAACACTCATACCATATGGCAACATCATGCATCCCCTTTCCCAGAATTCAAAGGGTGGGTAACTCTACCTTCCTTATGCACTTGTGCATCTTAGATGGCTCTCCTTCCCTGGATAGAGCATCTGGGAGCTCTCCTAGACCTCCCAAACCATGCATTCCAGGAATCATCCATAAGCTCTGCCACTCTGGGGTCTACCAAACCACAACAGATGAATTATTTTTATTGCAGTTTCATTATCAGAGGACGACAGGAAGCAAACTGTGGGCTTCACTGTGCCTCAATCAGATATCGCTGTAATACTTACCTTTGTGCCCCATAAAACACTCACACATTCTGTGTCTATGTCACACGTGCCCAGGAGTTGGTATGTGTAACAAAACAAGATTTTGTTTCCATTTTGTAAACATCTTACTTACACTCAGAGTGTGGGTAGGGAGGGGGAAAAGGAACATGTTTGGGTGCATGTAATGGAGGTTAGATGATAACTTGGGGGCCATGTCTCTCCTCCTACCATGGGTTCCAAGGACCAGACGCAAGCCATCAGGGTTGTACAACAAGCCCTTTGCTCACAGATCCCTCCCACCACTCCAAGCCATTTTGTTTGCTCATTTGTTTCCTTTTGTGAAGGATTTAGAGGTTTCTGCTGTTGTCTGAGAGGGGTCATTGTGTTAAATCTACTGACCAGCACTATCTTCAGTCCTGGAAGAAAGCAATCATAGTCAATGGGACAGGGCTCAGGCAGTTTCCCAGAGGTTCATGACAAAACCATAGTCTTTCCGAAACAGAACTGAAAGTAGTCTCTCCCAAGACAAGCACATACATAAACAAAAGCACTTATGTGTCCGAGGATCATCATCAGATAGTGTTAAGTCCTTGGCAAAGCCAAGGGGCTTCTCCTATCCTGTTTCCATCTGCCTATTTTTGCAAGGGGCCTCATCTAGGCCTCCCTTCATAAGAAGTCCTCCTCCCTTGTCTTGGGCCCTTGCTCTGCCATGTGGAGGGTCCTGGATGAGGGACTCTGTGATGGAAAGGGCTCAGTGCTGGTGTTCTTTTTCTAACTTGGCTGTGTAGCTGCCATTCCTCTCATGCTCAGGAAACATGCGTGGTTCCAGGAAACTTCTCCCTGTCTGGGTATGGAACCATCCTCCAAACTCACACAGAGGGACCCAGGACTTCCCTGCACTAATCATCTCTCAGCCAGTAGCTGCTGCCTTTTCTTCAGCCCATGCCAGACTTTGTTACAGCTTATGAATATTTTCCTCTCCAGCTCAGGCTGCCAAAGCATTGCACAGGGCCTGCTTCCACATTTTCCTGTCAAGAAGAGCTTCCAGCTTCATGTAGTATAGATTTGAATAAAGCGTCAAGATGTGACTAGGGGTCTTGGAGAACCTACAGCACAGCTTCCTGGAGGGAACAATATGGAGAGCCGCCATAGTTGGAACAAGAATGTGCTCCATAGGCTCCAGATGTCACTGGGCCAATAATGGATGGCACTGTTGAGGATGGAGGTAGCTAGGAAGTGAGCCTTGGAGGAAGTATGCCACTGGATGTGGGGCCTTGGAGGAAGTGTGCCACTGGATGTGGGGCCTTGGAGGAAGTGTGCCACTGGATGTGGGGCTTTGGAGGAAGTGTGCCACTGGAGGAGGGCTTTGGAGGAAGTGTGTCACTGGAGGTGGGCCTTGGAGGAAGTGTGTCACTGGAGGTGGGCCTTGGAGGAAGTGTGTCACTGGAGGTAGGCCTTGGAGGAAGTGTGCCACTGGAAGTAAGCTTTGAAAGCTTACAGTCTCTGTAGCATTTCCAGTTCACTCTTGCTTCCTGCTTTTAGTTCAAGAATCTAACTCATAGCAACCCATGGCAGCCACCATATTGTCTGCCAGATGACTGTCACCAGAGACTCTCACCCTCTGAAACCATAGCCAAAATAAACTCTTTCTTCTAAAAGTTACCTTGGTCACAGTGTCTCATCATGATCACAGCAACAGAAAGTTAACCAATATAGACACACATTTCCAAAAGAAAAAAAAAGTAAATTTGTATCTCTGGAATCAATAACAACTTCAATAAGGACAATTCATTTGCTAATTTGAATATTGTTGGACACACAAAGAGCAGCATTTCACTATAGAGTCATCAAGCCATAGCTACCAGCTACCTTTACCCATCAGATTGTGTGGATTCCTATGCTCCTTACAAACATTTAATAAATAGATGGCCTTCTCCCAGGACCTTCAGTTTATAATCACTATTTTACTAAAAGCCAAGGGAAGAGCTCACTCTGTATCAGAACAACTTAGAAATGTGGCTTGCCCTTGACAATGATCCCATGTGACCCCTGTGCCTCCCCTAAGGAGAATCTGTAAGTTAAACAAGCTCTCCAGGCTCGCATCCTCCAAGCCTGACATTCGCCCCTCCATGCCTGCTACAGACCTGGGTGTGTTTAGTAAATACAATGAATTAATGAAGGAGTGCCCCATCTTCCAGGGCCGAGAGTTTCCCATTCATCTTCAGCCACTGTTTCACGAAGACACTCCAGTTCTTTGGATCACAAGTTCCCTGTGTTGACTACTCTCAAGCAACCACACTAAATCTATGTTTAAAAACCTGTTGAGTTTTCTTTCTGTTTAAATTATATTGTTCTATGTGTTTTCTCTAAGTAGATACACAGAAAGAGCTTCCAGAAACAAACCTGGCAGAATTCAAGATAGTAGAGTCTCCGAACTCTAGCGAAAGAGGCTTTCAAGTTATAGAAAAAGGGGGTGTGGTTTTCAAGTTATAGGAAAAGGGGGTGTGGTTTTCCAGCTGACTTTAATAGCCATGCTGAGAAGTTTCTGTGGGCACCCTTTCTAATTCTGTTTTCCTCTTTGCCCACTCACCCCTGCCTTGAGTGGCCCTCCTCAAAGCTTCCTAAGTTCTTGTGCTCACCCCTAGCCTCCAAGAGCCCTTTCCTTTCCTTTGGCTGTGGACTCAGTCAGACCACAGGTGGTGACAGTCCTTGAGATATTCAGCTACTGACCTGGACTCTTGCATTTACCATGTGCTCACTTAGCATCTGGATGGATGGAGGGGTGCGAGCATGCATGCATGTATGGAAACAGGAAGCATAATATTCAATTTTCCTGACACATTTGTTCATCTAAAGGCTGGGAAATATCTGCCAGGCTAGAAGGGCAGGAGGGCTACATCCCTCTGTATGTCTGGAGAGAAGGTCCAACCTCAAGCTGAGGAGACTCCTTCATGTGGTGTGATGGTCTCTTTTCTGTCCTGTGGAGAGAGAGGGTGGGAGAGGGAAAGAGGAGGGAGGAGGAAGACAGAAACTCAGGATCTCGAGGCATCTGGGAGGCAGATACAATTGTGAAAAGACAGTAAGTCCTACTTTTCTGGGGCTTCTGGCAATCCCTGTCAACCCTGGAAAAGCTGGCCTGGGGCCACAGGCTGTCAATTCTTCACTGCGTTGCTGGACAGCTTGCCTCTTGAAGGACATTTCAAGAGCTTCTTAGAGAATGCTCTTTCAACCCTTCACTCTCTTCCTGTCAGTTCTGCTTGCCCAGCACACGGCAGGCACTTGGGACAGCCTTGCTCTCCAGACCCAAAGCTGGGGTCTCTCAGCTTGGACTCTACCTGAATGTCTGCCAGTCTCCTTTCTGGTGCCTTCAATCTTCCATCTATCCACCTTATCACTTTATTCCCAGGAGAGCTTTTGATGCATTTCCTATATGGAGGTAGAGCCACCCCTTCCTGCTCTGAAGAGTTCATCTACTTGAAGAGTCTGACAGCTGTAGTGAATCAAAATGGAGACAGAGTCACACCGAGCCATGTGTGAAACCATAAGCAGCAATCCCAGAATCCAGGAGGACAAGCAGGGTAACAAGGAATCTCAACCCAGAGCAGAAAGTCTGTGTCATGGGAATCTGAAGCTCCAGAAAGGAGTCAGAGTTCCAGCAAGACAAGAAGCCAAAGAAAAGGTGTCACCAACTGGCTGCAAGGCTAAAGTACATAGAGCCTGCTGGATGTTCATTCTTTGCTTCTACCAAGTACACCTGTATTTGTGTCCTCTCTAGAAGGACCAGAAAACATATGGGTTTGAATTTCAACTCTCTGCACCTACTCCTCCTGAGTATCATGGGGTGGGGGGATAGTTAAACACTGGGGCCTGCCAGTTCAACAGAAAGGGATTAACAAAGAGTAGTGTCCTTCTTGTGAAGGAGAGTTTTCCATGTACCTAGGCTAGATCTTGTGGGCAGAGGGTAAGGCTTATGATCCCCTGAGTGAAAATTAAGAGAGCCAATAGGAAGGATAACTTTGAGATAGAAAAACTAGAGCTTGGTTATTTTTGTTAGTAATATTACATCTCCACCAAGGCATAGTTGGGATGCAATGGAGTCCGTATTAAGGTATATAATTTGATGAGCTTTGATATCTGCATACATCCATCACTACAATCAAGATAACAGGCACATCGTCACCTCAAACATTAGTCTTTGAACGCCCATTTGCAGTTGCACTCTGCCTCTCACCCTCTCTGACAGTCACTGCTCTACACTCTGTCATTAGATGCACATTTTGTCTTACAGCCTCTTCATGATAAACTATCACCCTGGCTTTCCTAGATACGGAAGAATGTGCTTGGAAAAGTGATGAGGCTTCCATGGGACAGGCAGGCAACTGGTGGCATCTCAAGCCATCATCAGACACAGCCAGTCTGCTACAGGAAGCTCTGCTCTTAGGGGAAGGGAAAAGAGTGGGGAAGGGAGAAGATGAGGAGGGCTTAATGAGGGAGGCTTCTGTGTGAAGATGCAGGAAGGCTATTTAGGCAGGCCTGGTGGTCCACGTGCTAATTACCAGCCTCTGGGATACTGAGAATGAAGGGACACCACATAATGTTCAAGTCACACACCGGGTAAAAAGGACCTCTTTGGAAATCCTCTAGAGCAAGGAGTGGGGTTTGCTGAAAGAGAGGTAGGGGTCCTACTCTAACCTAGATGTGAGCACAGATGCCTGAGAGGAGAAACATTTCGAGGATCAATTCCAGAGGAAGGCCTGAAACACCAGGTGTAATCCACACAGTTCTGTTCCCCCAAATCCTTTGGTGGAGACTCAGCCGATGTGACTGAGGCTGGACTGTGGGATCTGTGGAGTCGACCAGGCCATGCAGATTAGGAATGGCAGCTCCATTGTCCCTTCTACAGTGTAAGGGCACGGTGAGAAGCTCTCTCCTCTGTTACACTCCAATAGACACATCTGCCAAAGCCTTGATGTTTGAGCTCCCTGTCCCTAACCTGTCCCTAAACTGTCATGAGCAATTTTCTGTCGTTTCTACATCCCTCTCAACATATTTTGTTTGAACAATTCAAGGCAACTAGTCTGTGCTCACAAGAACTGTCACCTGGAGCAGGTGAGGGATGGAGAACATCATGATTTTTAAAGATCTCCCTCTGCCACTTATCAGTATACCAAAAACAGACAAGCAAGCGTGCGCCCCTCAAGCTGGCTGACAGAGGGAAGGCGCAGGGCTCTCTGTACAATAGCCTTAACAATGCGTGAGCTCCTCTAAGACACGCAGCCATGCAAGGCTCCTCTGAAGCAAAGGCAGGCAAAGCATCAAAGGTCTGCTCCTCTTGAGCAGAAGGAGTTGGGGCCTCCCAGGGAGGTTTGAAGCTCTAGGTGGCTATGGCTCACTTTGAGGCCTGAAAGAAAGCTGCTTCTAGCCTGAGAGTGTTCCAGCTTCTATCCCGATTCAGACTTGAGAAGGAAGCAAGCAATTAAGCTGAGTCCCAGGACTGAGCCCTGTCTCCGCCTTGACACTCGCTCTCATCTTCCTGCTCTGGTCTGGGGACGGCCCTTGCCCTCGTCTACCCAGCTGGTGTCAGCTCGGTTTTGAAGATACAGTTAAGCACCTCCTTGGAAAAGCCCCGTAGTAGCTGGCTCCTGCCCCCACTGTCCCCAGCCGGAGGTTTCAGCCAGCTCCTCTAATGAGGGAGTATGTTGACTTGTTCTCAAGCCTTTCCGCACCGCACGGGAGGCAGAAGGTTTCTCACAGTCAGATGGTAACCCGAGAGGTTCACTCCTACCACAGTACACCATGGGTTTTTCTCGGTGAAGGGTAACATGGGAAAGTTCTCTTTAGCAAGGAAATCTGACTTCCTAGAAATCGAAGGCTCCCCTCTCATTTTCTCCAGCTTCTCTAGGCCAGTACCCCTCTCTAACTTCAGGGCTTGGAGAACTTGGTAATCACATGTGACAGTTGCACATTGTCCTCAGAGTATCCTCTGCAAGCCGCAGGCCTCAAAGGCACCCAACTGACAGTTTTCCTGATTGACAAGATTGCTCCAAAAGGAGGGGCTGGACAGAAATGGCAGGGTTATGGCTGAGGCAGAAGGACCAGGGCAAATGGGAGATTTAGCAATGTCAGAACAGGACTTGTCAATTGGATCTACAACCCTGTCTAATATATTACCAGGAAAACAAGAGCCATGTGCAAATGTAACATTGAAGACAAAGGAAGACTCTTGAAGATGAGTTGGAGACACCAACATTTACCATCACAGCCCCAAGGCTGGGCAGGCTTCTGACATGAATATGTAAACTCCAAAAGCAACTGTCTCCCTGGCATGGGGAGGCATGCTCTTAATCCCAGCACTCAGGAGGCAGAGGCAGGCAGGTCTATGTAAGTACCAGCCTAGCCTGGCCTAGAGATCAGATATTGAGTCCCAAATGAGCCAGGGCTACAAAGTGAGATCCTCTCTCAAAATGAAAGGGAGAGAGAGAGAGAGAGAGAGAGAGAGAGAGAGAGA
>JADRCD010208527.1:21467-69658 GCA_019843815.1 Montemys delectorum | reverse complement strand
TCTCTCTCTCTCTCTCTCTCTCTCTCTCTCTCTCTCTCTCTCTTTCTTTCTCTCTTCCTTTTTTCTTTGGCAGGATTCTCCGTAGGTAGCCCTGGCTGCCCTGGAACTTGTTGTGTAGAGCAGGCTGGACTCAGACTCACAGTGATGTGCCTGTGCCTCGCCATGCTGACATTAAAGGCGTGTTCTACCACACCTGCCTACTTATTTTTAAAGCTTTTAAAAATACTTATGTGTGGGCTGGAGACGGCTCAGCGGTTAGGAGCACCGACTGCTCGTTCAGAGGTCCTGAGTTCAATTCCCAGCAACCACATGGTGGCTCACAACCATCTGCAATGGGATCTGATGCCCTCTTCAGGTGTGTCTGAAGACTGCAACAGTGTACTCACATATATAAAATAAATAGATCTTTGAAAAAAATAAAGGTTAAAAAATTTTTAAAAATATATGTATGCGTTTATACCTGCATGAGTTTGCACATATACACTGTGTGCAAGCAGATGCCTGAGGAGGCCAGATAGGATGTAGAGTCCACGGGAGCTGGAGCTACAGGCAGTTGTGAGCCACCACTTGGATGCTGGGAACTGAATTGTGGCCTCTCAACTGCTGAGCTATCTTCCCAGTACTGTTTATTTTTAATATGTTGCTTCCCTCATTCTTTTGTTAATTTCTAATACCATTATTTCTTTGTCACATGTCACAAAGTGTAGATGTCAGAGGACAACTTCAGTTGGGAATCATTTCTTTCTACTCTGTGGGTCCTGGGGATCAAATTTCCATTGTGAGTCTTAGTGGAGATGCCTTTATCTGCTGAGCCATCTTTTAGCTCAGTTACAGTTCTTTTTTAAAGGATTTTAGGTTGCTAGAGAGATGACTCAGCAGTTAAGAATACTGGCTGTTGAGCAGAGGAGCCAGGTTTAGTTCCTAGTATGGTAGCTCACAACTGTCTATAACCTGGTTCCAGGGGATCCCATGGCCTCTTCTGGCCTCCCGCGCATATGCATGCAGATGCAAAACACTCATACATAAAACATTTTTTAAAAATCTCCTAAAAAACAGAATTTCAAAAATGTTTTGATGTTGATTAGTGACACATAGACCTATTCTTGCAATTTTGTGGTATTTTGAAATATGACTTTTCTGGGTGGATGGTATGAAAAGTAGGCTTTCTGGGTCATTTCATTTGATCCTGGGCAGTCTCTGTGGTGTCTTCCATTCCTCTATTGCCTCGTGTTATCAGCATGTGCTGATCCTTAACCTCTTTGTGCCCCCTCCCCAGTCACTCCCTCTTCGGTCTGAAAGTCCTCCACTCTCCTCAGTATAAGTTCCCTCCTTGTGAGAGAGGCAAGTCACAGAGTGAAAAAGTTTTCTTTTTCGTCTTGAGACAAGGTCTCACTGAGTAGCCCTTGCTGGGCCAGACTTAGCTCTGTAGACCAGATTGCCCCTGAACTCACAGAAATCCGCCTGCCTCTTCCTCCAGAGTGGCCGGATTACTTGTGAAAGCTTATTCCACATAAAATTGAATGAGCAAGCATCTTGTTGGTGTAGTTCAGGAACAGGAAAAGCCAAGCTTCCTCAGTTGAGTGGGAAATGCCTGTATAACCTCCATGGCTCCCTCCACTGGAATGTCTAAAATTAGCCACACTAAAAATACCAAGTGTAGAGGTGCCTGTGTCCCAAGGAAGCAGAGGAATGCTGCTGGTGCCACTGCAGAGAGTATCACTTAGTCAAGCCAGTTTGGAAAACTGCAGTCAAGTTTGTGAGGTGTGTTGTGTGACACCCAGCATTTCCACTGCTGGGGTAAATGCAGCAAGGTAGATAGAGCTGTGCAGGCTCAGCAGTCTTATTGATCATGCCGATCAGCTCATTGAAAGCAGGGTATTTGCTTCCAGATTTAATTTCTATGTTCATAATATGTGGGGTTCCACTCTGCTGTTCATTTACTTTGAGCACCTACTCACCTGGTCATTGTTCTTTCTGTTCCTCGTTCTCAGTCTGCTTTGTTTCTTGGTGTAGGGTCTTATATAGTCCAAACTAGCCTCAAACCCCCAGTGCAGTTGACAGTCATCTTGAATTCCTAATCCTTCTGCCTCCACCTCCCAGGGCCTGGGATTACAGGCATATACCACCACATGTGCCTTTTTTTTTTTTTCTTTATTTTTTTTTGTTGCTGTTGGAGGTTTGCTTACATTTTAGTATTTTTAAAGAACTTTGTTGATTTTCCTCTATGATATCTTTTTCACGTAAGTTTTTGTTGTTTATATTATTTAACTGTTAATTTTGCTCTTATAGTTATCAGTTTTTGTTCCATCTGAGTTTTTGATTTGTTAATTTTTTCTTTTTTTTTTTTTTTTTTTTTGCTTAAAAAAAAAAAGACAGAGAAACCCTGTCTCGAAAAACAAAACAAAACAAAAAAATCTCAAACTAGGTGTATAGCTGAGATCAGCCCTGAACTCTTGGGGGGTTTTTTGTTTGTTTGTTTGTTTTTTGTTTTTGTTTTTTTTGTTTTTGTTTTTGAGTCAAAGGCTCCCCATGTTTCTCCCAGTTATTAAGGCTTTGAAGTCGTAGCAGATTGGTTATCTGAAGCCTCCACTGCCATGAACTGATTATCTCTTAAAGATAGATGTCAGTTTTGGGGGTGCATGCATTCCGGGGAGCTTGTTTTGGTTTTGGTGCAGGTTTTCTCACTGTTGTCCTGGCTGCCCTAAAACTCACCATGTAGATCCAGCTGGCCTCAAACTCTGAGGACTCCATCTGCCAACTGCCTTAGAAGTGTGTGCCACTGAGACCAGCTGTGCAGGCATTCTATCCACAGGATGAAATATATTGAAAACTGTTGACTCCTGCAAAGGAAACTTCTCATAGTAATATAATTAATTGATATTTTCTCTATTAAGCATTCAGTGGAATATTTCTGGAATTTTCCATTATAGTTAAAGTAATATGCCTGACATATTAATGTAAGGAATTTTAATATGGAATATTTTTACACAGAGAAGCAGCATGTAAGTGACAGTGCTTTGCCTGTTGGCAGGTGTCATTAGCATTAGACTAGAAGATCTGTCAAAAATACTTACAGTTCAGAAAGAAATGTGCGTGTGGGAGCCTGAAGGGTGCCAGTGTGGTTGTATTAAGATTTTCATACATAAGTAAAAGTAGAATGAATTGTATTCCTAAGCCTGTCTTTGAGTACTTATCAGCATAGGTCCCGTCCTGTTCATACCCTTTTCCATTGCTTGGTTGTTTGTAACCAAATACTAGAGGCTACCCTTTTCTTTGTGTGCTGGAATCTATCCCAGAGATGGTCATCTTTTTATATAACCATAGTTATTTTAACATCACCTGTTCCTGCTTATACTATCATGTAGAGGCTCCCTCAAAATGCCCAGCCAGTGCTCACACATCCACAGTCACTACATTGTTTGTTTGTTTGGGTTTTGTTTGTTTGTTTTGTTTTGTTTGTTTTTTTCGAGACAGGGTTTCTCTGTGTAGCCCTGGCTGTCCTGCAACTCACTCTGTAGACCAGGCTGGCCTCGAACTCAGAAATCCGCCTGCCTCTGCCTCCCAAGTGCTGGGATTAAAGGCGTGCACCACCACTGCCCAGCTACTAAAAAGTATTTCAGTCTCTTTTAATCACTTAATTTTTCACCCCTATGTTAATCACTTCTTAAGAACTTGGGTTATACTTTAGATTGTGACAGATTTTAGATTTGGCTCAGTTACTTTTTGTTGGTGGCACTTAATATGCACTCTAATCCTTATATTTCTAGTAAGCTAGTATCTAAATATAAACATGTACTGTCTAGTATGATGGTGACACATGGCAAATAGCTGTTGTTGGCCAAACGAGACTCAGAGCAACATTGTGGACTGTGTAATTTGAAGAGTCCATCTCAGAGGGTTATTTAATTTTATATGTATGATGAATGTTTTTGCTTTCATGTTATGTGCACAGTGTATGTGCCTGGTGCTTTTAGAAACCAGATGAGAGCATGAGATCCCCGTGAACTGGAGTTATAGATGGTTGTGAGGCACCATGTAGGTGCTGGGAATCGAACCCAGGTACTCTGCAAGAACAAGTGTTCTAAATTGCTAGGTCATCTTTCCAGCCCTGTTTTTGTTTTCCCTCTACTATCTTATATAGTCTAGGATCCTATGCCCAAAGAATGATCTCTTCTGTAATTAGGACAGTTTTTCCCACATTAAGCTAACAATTAACAGTGACCATCCCAAGCTCGGCCAGGTGGACCAAGGATCCTGAGTTGACCTGTAGAAAGTGGTTTTAAGAGGTGTCCATATGAACTGAATTTGGAGTTTCTAAAGCCAAGCGCCATAAAGACACCCAAAACCTGTGTGAACTTTGAAGATAGAGTCAAGCTTACGTTTATTAGCACTGCTATATGTAAAATTTTGTGGTCTCCGAAATTACCTTGTTCAAATGATGTAATCTGTGTCTGAGGTTGCTGTATTTCTTTTTGTGTGAGTATTCTTTTCTGGGTGGTATGAGAAGTCTTATCTGGTACATTGTACAGGTGTACAGAGAGAAAGGAGTGTTAAGATAAATTGCAGGTATATTTCTTACTTTTCTCCTCACCTGGACAAAATACTTAACAGAAACAGCTTGAGAAATTATTACACAGAGGCAGGAGGATAAGTGCAGTCCTAGACCATCCTGATTTACATAACAAGTTCCAGGCCAGTCAGGCTACAGCAGGAAGCTCTGCTTGAAGAGAGGAGGTGGGAGGGAGAGCGAGGACTGTTGGCTTTTGTACAGGGATCAGGAGGCAGGAAGCTTGTTTTCCCAGCTGATCAGTAAGCAGCCACAGGTGTAACTGAGAGGCCCTTATGACAGGAGGGGTCCGGGGTTACTTCTGCCTTACTATACAACCTCAAGAGGAAAAACTAAAGGTAAGGACAATGACCAGCCTCTGTCCCTTCATCTATGAAAGGGATTGGAATAGTTTAGTGGTGCTCTTTGAGTACCATGTGCTAATCTGCAGAGGTTGGTAGGTGACCCAGAGTCAAGAAGACAGATCCAGAAGGAAATGAGAGATGCCAGGCTTTCCTCTGGCATTTTAGTTTCTAAGCAAGAAATCAATGCTTAAAGCAGCTTCTGAATACCAACTTTATAATGTGGGATGCAGTGGGCCAGCATAACTCTAACCTGGAATACTGCCGCTTAATCCATGTTGTGTTCTGTACTCTTTCTTAGAGCATTAAAAAGAATCCTTTTCTAGTGTACTTAAGAAATATGACTGTGTATGATGGATATTTATATTTATATTTATATATGCAATATGAATATTTATATAAATATTCATATTGCATTCTTTTTCTCCCCAAATTAATGGAAAGTAGATATTTTGTAGAAAATGTAGTAAAATATCATTAAAAACTTAACCTTATATATAACTTTTCCATTTGCCAATGACGAGTCATTCACAATGAACTATGGAACATTGTTACAGAGGTGGATATCCTTTGAGGATGTGACTGTGAACTTCAGCCAGGAGGAATGGCAGCAACTAGACTCTGCCCAGAGACGCCTATACCAGGAGGTGATGCTGGAGATCTACAGCCACCTCTTGGCAGTAGGTGAGTTGAGGATCCAGGACGGGCCTTATTGAGGAGGAAATGTTCTTCCTTCTCTTTCCAAAGCACAGTGGGGTATCAGAAGTATAATCTCTGTCTGTCTCTGTCAGTCTCTGTCTCTCTCCCTCCCTCCTTCCTTCCCTCCCCCTCTCTCTATATGTGCATGTGTGCATGTGTATTTACTCATTTGTCCTGGCACTTCATTTCTTTTGTTCACCTACTATTATTAATTATACAAAATAGAGTGTTGACTTGTTTTTTCCCAATGAGGTAGTGCAAAAGCTTCATTGGCTCATCTCTAAAAGACAAGAAACTACCCAAAAACTCAATATCCCTTTGATTAACAGGGTATTCCATTCCCAGCCCTGGAGTCATCTTCAGGATGGAGAAAGGAAAGGAGGGAGCACAGGCCACAAAGGCTGAATTCCCAGGCCAGCGATGTCAAGGTGAGCCATTGCTTCCGGCAGGGTAGATTTCATGAGGCCTTTGTCAGTTGTCTCGCCAAGTCCCCAGTGGTGGTCCCCTTTAGGTTGTTTTCTCCTTGGAGTTTTTGGTTTTATAATAAATGCAGTCCATTTATCGTTGCTGTGAGGCAATGTGAGACTCTCTGAAAGGTGAGTTTGTCCATGGAGAAGAGTAAACCCCAGTGCACTAACTCAGGCATCTTCCTGTGTGAACACCTGGCATCAGCCAAGTTGATGAATAAATTGCTCAAGTAATGGGGAAAGGACTGGTTGTAATGTGTGTGTTCTAATAACTGACTTTTGAAGTAGTATATTGTCTTTTGGGTTCTTACTGTCATTTGTGTTGTGTCTATGTTTTTCTCTCTTTGTTTGTCTCTGAAGTCATTGATTTTCTTTCCTAGACTGGTTCATTTTTTCCACTTAGTTGTGGCACCTTAGGCTTAGTGTTAAATATGTTCCTCTTCTCATTCTGTAATCAGTTTGCCTGAAGGCTCTGTTCATTCTGAATCTGAAGCTCTCATTGTTGTATTATGAGAAATTTCTTAGTCCTTTGTGCCTTGTTTAGATATGTGAGGACAGTCCCTGTAATATGCTTCCCTTCCTTTGTTTTTGGAGATCAGAAACTGGGGTCTACTTCATTCAAATCAGAAAGGCCTTTTTTCTTACTAATCATTTTTTTTTCTCTTCTGGACTTCTGAACTATTTTCTTTTGATACTTTATTTTGTTATCTTGGAATCCCTACTTGTTTTCTTTTTTGAATATACAAGGTTTTTTTTCTACTAATTGTTAGCATCATCAGCATCATTAGAACCTGATTTAGGCCTTAATATTCAGTCTCAGTCCATCTGTATGATTGATTCATCCTTCATCCTATTCACTCTGCTTATTCCTTCATCTCTTTCTGTTTGTAGAAAAATCAGGAAATGATACCTCACCACAGAAAGTGTCTGAGAAAGCTTCAGTTCATAGCAATATGGCAAGTGAAGTCACAAGAGATGGTTCAAGGTGTTCCCTTTTACAAGAACTGCGGCAGGGTGCTGATATTACAAAGAGAGATCAAGAAGACCAGATTCTACTCTTCCCTCCTGTTTCTTTCCTCAAGAAAACTCTGAGCAAAAATAGTGGTCATGAATATCAAAAGCCAGGGGAAACCATTCCTTTGGGACCCTGCCTCATTTCAACACAAGAGGGTCTTCCACAATATTGCTCACTTCCAAAAAGTTTGGGTCTAAACCTAGGAGCAAATGGTCAGAATGAAGGAGATCAGCTCATTGACATTGTTGCATCCAGTCAGCTCTTTATACCAGGCTCCTGTAATGCTAACTGTATGGTTACTCGTGGAGGAGAAGAATCATACAGAAGTGCTGGGAATGGAGATGTTCTCAACCATAAACAACCACTGATCTATGGAAACGGTTTTCAGAAGAAAGCAGATCAAGGTTCTCAGTGTCAGGAGGTACTCTATGCCATATCTTTGCATAAACCTGAGATCACTCTCACTGTGGACAGACCTATTGTTTCCTACAATGGTGGAAAGGCTTTCCTTTATGTGTCGGATTCCCTGAGCCGTCCGTTCCAGCTGAAGGTGGACCATCTAGTTCCCACAGGAGGGGACCCTCACAAGTGCAGCAGCTGTGAGAAGTCCTTTTGTACTGAGGCTGCACTCCAACAGCACGAGCAAATTCATACAGAAGAGAAACCGTATGTGTGTACTCTTTGTGGGAAAGCCTTCACTGACGGCTCAGCTTTCTATGAGCATGAATTGATTCACAAGAATCACACACCTTTTATCTGTGACATTTGTGGGAAGGCCTTCTTACGTAAATCAGAGTTGACATCCCATAAACAAAGTCACAATGGAGAGAAGCCTTACAAATGCAATGACTGTGAGAAATCATTTAAATTTCCATCCCAACTGAAGGTGCATCGGCAAATTCATACGGGTGAGAAGCCTTATGAATGCCGTGAATGTGGAAAGTCATTCAGTAAAACAGCCAAACTCAAGGTGCATCAACGGATTCACACAGGGGAGAAACCTTATGTGTGTTCTCAGTGTGGGAAGGCCTTCAATCAGAAATCAATACTAGACCGGCATGAAAAACTTCACCCCGGGGAGAAGCCTTACAAATGCAGTGACTGTGGGAAGTCATTTAATTATCCATCCCAACTGAAGGTCCATTGCCATAGTCACACAGGGGAGAAACCTTACAAATGCCATGAGTGTGGAAAATCATTTAATTTTCCTTGTGAACTGAAGGTGCATTATCAGAATCACACGGGAGAGAAGCCTTACAAATGCCGGGAATGTTGGAAACTGTTCAGTAAAATGTCCCAACTGAAGGCACATTATCGAGTTCACACAGGGGAGAGACCTTATAAATGCAGCCACTGTGGGAAAGCCTTCTCTACTAAGGAACAAGTCCAAGAGCATGAGCGCATCCACACAGGAGAGAAGCCCTTTGTGTGCCCTGAATGTGGAAAAGCCTTCAGTAGCAGGTCATCTTTTCGTAAGCATCAGTTAATTCACACTAAAGAAAAACCTTTTGTCTCTCAGAAATGTGAGACGGGTCTCCAGGAGTCTACGTTGGCACCCCATCAGCAACTTCATATTGGTGAGAAACCTTACAGATGCCCTGACTGTGGGAAGTTGTTTAATTATCCATCCCAGTTGAAGTCACATTATCAAATCCACACAGGAGAGAAGCCTTGTAAATGTCCTGACTGTGGGAAATCGTTTAGTAAAACATCTCAACTGAAGGCACATTCTCGAATACACACAGGGGAGAGGCCTTATGTGTGTTCTGTGTGTGGGAAGGCCTTTAAACAGTTGTCAACATTGAGTAGACATGAAAAAATTCACATGGTGGAAAAGCCTTATAAATGTAGTTTCTGTGGGAAGTCATTTTGCTCTCCCTCTGAACTGAAGGTGCATCTTCTAATTCACACAGGGGAGAGACCTTACAAATGCAACAGCTGTTGGAAAGCCTTTTGTACGAAGGTCCAACTCCAAGAACATGAGCGAATTCACACAGGAGAGAGACCTTACGTGTGCACTCATTGTGGGAAAGCCTTTAGAAGCAGATCAGTTTTCTCTAAACATAAGTTGATTCACAGGAAGGCAGCACCTTTTATCTGTGAGAGATGTGGGAAAGTGTTCTTACAGAAGTCAGAGTTGACATCTCATCTACAAACTCACATTGAAGACAAGCTTTAAGGAATGTGAAGACTGGAAAATGGCTTAGGCAGATACACAACTGCGTGTACACCATCAAATTCACTTGATAAAGAAGCCTTCCAAATGCAGCAACTGGGAAAGTCTTGGCTTCCAATGCCCAACTCCGACAGTATGAAGAAATGAATTCATCCAGAAGAGACCTTTGTGCTCTGAATGTGGAAAAGTCTTCAGTAACACGTTAACTTCATAGACATCAGATGTCTCATACTAGCATGAGACCATTGTCTCTCACAATGTGGGTCAGATTTGGTATCTGGTAGAGAAAGTCATTGAAGAGTAGACTTTGGAATGTCATGACTTAGAAATCATTTCTGTATCAGAGATTAGTCCCATCATCAGTTCATAGGTGGGGATGCCCTAAGTGTTTTGAATGAAGGAAGGTTCTTAACAGGTCAGAATTCAACATATATATTACACAACTCATACCACAATTAGTTTTTTACAGGTGCTGTTCTACATAACAGGTTTTACTAAGAAATGAATTCCTAGCTTTTTAGCACATTCCAAAATGAAATTTCTTTATTTACTTGAAGTTCTTTTTATGCTGAGATCTAATTGCACATTGCCTGACTAATATTACAGAAAACAAATTTGTTGATTGTTTAGACAGCAAACATGCATGAGGAATGTCACAAATTAGTAATGATAAGCACACATGTTTATACTTGTCTTGTTAAATATGAATTTCATTTCACATTGACCTTGACTAATTTTAGAACTGTTTTTGTAGAATGTAATGTGAGATACATTTTACTAAAGTATTGGAAAGTTTAAGAGAATTTAGGTCATTAAGATATTAAGTCACTATTAATTAAGTCATTAAGATATTCCCATTTGTTGTGGGAGTCCAGTAAAACCCTTAAGTGCCAGCCATGGGAATAGTAGGGTGGTTTTATAAATGGGCATATGTATGTATGAACTATATATACATGTTTGTTAAGTATGTGTACACATGTGCCTGTATTTAGCCAGTGCCTGTATGGACTTGTATGTAACCTCAAAATTTTGTGGAGTTTTCTATAGAATTAACTGCAAAATAGAAAGCAGTAGTTTATTATTAAAAAGTACATTCATTTATCTTGTATATATACATATGTACATGTGCTGCTAGGTATATGTGGCTGTAGATAAGTACATCAGTGAGAGTCATTGATCTCTCACCATGTGGATCCTGGGTATTGGATTTGGATTTATCAGGCTTGGTAACAGTCACCTTTACCCACTGAGCCATCTTGCTCTGTAGATATTATTATTTTTATTTAACAGTTTCTATATTGAGTTTGCACCATCAATTTTTTTTATTATATGGATGTCTTTGAATAAATGAGATCTAGGGCATTCACTGTTCATATTGCTTTTTTCTTTTGAAAGTAGCCTGGGTCTAAGTAGCCTTTTTTCTTTCTACCTGTAGCATGTGTGATAATATTGGAACTAACAATTCAGTCATATTTTTAAAAGTTAGTTATGTGTGAATGCTGGTATTGTGAGCCATAGAGGTCAGAGGACCACTTTCAGGAGTCTGCGTACAGAATCTCTCTGGTTTCTGACACTGCATTGCATGGTCCAGGACAATTGGGTGAGCTTCCAGAAGATATTCTCCTTTCTCCACCATTTATCCATCTTGTTATAGGAGTGATTTAAATAAAGATGCGCACCACAGCGTCTGGGTTTTGGGGATGGGATTTAGGTTTTAAGGCATGTATTTCAAGCTTTTCCCCACTGGGCCATCTTACCAATCCTTCAGAGATGTTCATGCAGGATATATACCAAGAGTCAACAAATCATGGATATTACATAAAGATGGCCTATGAATTTTTTTAATGTAAAGTTTATAGGCTAGAAAGATGGCTCAGTTTGTCAAGTATGAGGACCTGTTTGTATTCTCAAGACACAGATAAAAAGAGCTGAGCAAAGTGGTAAGTGCCTGGAAACTCAGTGGTGGGACAGTAGAGACAGTGGGACCCACAGAACTTGCTATTGCCCAGCCTAGTGGGTTTGGTTTATTCCAGGTTCAGTGAGAAACTATCTCAAAAACTAGGATGTAGAGCTGGAGAGATGGCTCAGCAGTTAGGTGTGCTTGCTCTTCTACCAGAGGATCTGAGTTCAGGTCTTAGCACCAATGTCAGGTGGCTCATAACCGCCTAAAACAAAGTGTGTGATGTCCTCTTCTGCACACATGTGACATACATTCCGCATAGAAACACTCACGTACACATAAGTAGTAATAAAAAAAGATGTTTAAAAGTAGGTTGTAGAATGAGTAAGGAAGACACCATAGTTGTTGACCTGTGGCCTCATATACATGGTGTACACATGAGCAGATATACATAGCCACACAGGGAAAAAGAAACTCAGAAAAATAGAGAAAACAATTTTGTTTGGATATAATTTAATTTGTATATGCATTTAACAATTTATGTGCTTTATTTTGTAGTGCAGTTTCAGGGAACATTGAGAAAAGTCTGGGGACAGGCCTCATCTAACCCCGAGTTCACGGTGGGGATCCGCAGGCCATAGGTTTCCAAGATTACAGAGTCCTTGGTTTCTTCGTCTCCCCTTATCATCTGGGGTGTTCAGGCAAATGCTTATTTCTTATATGCACATCCCCATTTCTCCCCCAAACAGCAGATTGCAAGCTTTCTCGTCTGCCTGCATACCTTCTTCAGGGCATGGTATGGTCTTGTAACTCCTTTGTACTTTCCCTCCAAGCCGCTATGCTTATATCCCTCTTGGTCTCTTGCTCATCCACCCCCACTCCCACTCCTTTCCCAGCAGGAATCTAGTCATTTGGGTAGTTTTGTTTTGTTTTGTTTTTTGCCATAGACTGAAGAATCTGGAGAGTAAATGGGACATGAGCTTTGGAATTGATGGTCTGAGGGAAAAACTGGGTTTCTTGGGGCACGTTCATAGCTAAGAGGTGAGTAACTTATTTAGTGTGAGGCCCTTGAAGTCAAACTGAGGGGTCATGAATGTAATTGAACTCCAGGGGAACAGCTTCTATTATGATGATAAGCCAAGATTTGAACCCTGTTGTCTGTTGGTAACCTCAGCTCAAGCATTGCATTCCTATTTCCCCACAACTGTTTCTATTATGTGCAGTGGATATCATGATAGAGAATGTCATCTGATTTGATCAAAAAAAAAAAAAAAAAAAAACCAACCCAGCCTACCTCCCAATCCCCATGTCCTCCAAGCTTACCTGGCACACCCTTGGATAGTTCTAAGAATTTAGCATAACACAGTAATGTCATGGGCTCATCCCCTGGATGCATTGGGAAACTATTCTCAGTTACTAAATGAGGTACAGGCAAACAGCCTCCACATAGCCCTAGAGAAGCAGAGAGTCGGAAGCGCACGGCATTCAAATGACAAGTGGGCCAGGATCTCCAGTGTTGATGTGGAAAATCCACATCCTTTGCCTTAAAGGAAATAAGAGATAGTTTATTCTAGAGCCAAATTTGAGTGACGATGTCCTTGGAACACAGATTTGGGTTACCCCAAGTTCCATGTTCAAGTGTGGAAGCAAACTTCACAAAGCTTTGTAGTTTATAAAAGAAAAGTCATCATCAAGGCAATTTAAAATATATTGTACATCAGAAAGGTGGTCACAGCAAGGTGGAGGAAGGTCTCCTAGAGGTCTCGGATGCTGCCCGATGACATTCTTAGCTTTGGGATTGGTGGGATCTAATGGTCTGCTAAAATAATAGGTTCCAAAAAAGGTTTTATATTAGTCACAGGATGTATGTTCTGACATAGGGAGCATGGAATGGCTATTCCAGGGGCTAAAGCTAATCTCACGTGGGACTGGAGGCTAGTTCAGCAGTTAAGGACACTGGCTGCTTTTCCAGAGGACCCACTTTAACTTCCAGCACTCATGTGGTAGCTTACAGCCATCTATAATTCCAATTCCAAGAGATTGGACACCCTCTTCTGGCTACTACATGCACTTGCTGTCTGGACATACATACCGGCAAAACAGCCATAAAATAATAACAAATATAGGGGCTGGAGAGATGGCTCAGCAGTTAAGAGCACTGACTGCTCTTCTGAAGGTACTGAGTTCAAATCCCAGCAACCACATGGTGGTTCACAACCATCTGTAATGAGATCTGATGCCCTCTTCTGGAGTGTCTGAAGACAGCTACAGTGTATTCACATATATAAATAAATAAATCTTTTTAAAAAAATAATATAAAACCAAAAACTGAGCTGGGCAATGGTGGCGCACACCTTTAATCCCAGCACTTGGGAGACAGAGGCAGGCGGATTTCTGAGTTCAAGGCCAGCCTGGTCTACAGAGTGAGTTCCAGGACAGCCAGAGCAATACAGAGAAACGCTGTCTTGAAAAAAATCCAAAAAATCCCAAAAACTTAGTCAAAGATAACGTGATTAGCCCATGGACCTGCAGCATTGCAACTTTTCCACATCATTACACCTCTAATCAGTCTCTGGTCGCTGCTGCTTTTTAGGAATTATTACACCACGGCCATTTCCTGTTGAGCGTTGGATTCCCCTTCTCTTTATCGTTTGAGAGACTTCTATTTTGACCTTCCTTATCTGTTACCATAACCTTAAGATAGTATCATTAGACTCTTCCAGGTCTGTCCTCAGACCACTGTAACAATCTTTTGCCTACTCCTTTATCAAGCAGGTCTTCAACCCTTCCTTTGAAATGTACCTCACTCATTTACACTTAAAACAGAGAAGGAGTTTCCGGGTTGTTTCTCCCTTCTGCCTGTAAGGGCTTTCCCTAGGTCTACTCCTGGATTTACTCTAGGAACCGTGGTCTAAAACCCTTACCACGTCATATTAACGGTTATGGCCAGGTACCTGGAAAGGCAAGGCTTTGATAAGGATTCCATTACTAAAGTTTTCTCTCTAGGCAAGGGGGTGTAGCAAAGTACTGCCAACATGCCCACTCATTATCAGGGACAAAGAAGAGCAGAGAGAGAAGGTGGGGAATTGCCAGGTCTCTGGGAGCAGAGAAGATAGCAAGATTGGTGCAAGAGCCTGCCAGTTATAAGGGGTTATGTTGTGAGAGGAGGGCAGGTTAGCCGAGACAACCTAGGAACTAGCTCGGAGCTCTTATCTGTCGGAGGTCTGTTAATAGAGAACTAGATGTCCTTGCTGGGGACTGGGGGGCTATAGGAATCAGCAGGAAAGTAATGGATTGTTCTGGCAAACAGATACCCATTTTACAGGGTTTGGGAGGATGCTGAATGTTTACTAGGTCCAAGTCCTGCCTGGCTAAGTCATTTCAGGGGATTGGGACCTGACTGTAATGTCCACAGACATGTGAGGGGAATATATCACAGGTATAGGGGTCGTGGCTACCCTGCATGGCACCCCATAAATCCACACCATAGCTTGTCCTCATTGAACAGTTTTTACCAGGGGCGGACATCAGTGCCCAGTGTGGTTCTCACCAGCAAGTGATAATTCTGTTCCCTCACTTGCTAGGTGGCTGCTCTAGCCTTTTCAAGGACCATACCCCTACTTAGAACACCTCATTCACATGGTAGGATGAGAAACCTTTAACTTGAAGATGCAGTTCTAAGGCAGTTGAATTAAATTTCATATAATCCTATAGGGCTCAGCCCAGCCTGCTATGTCCGGTCTTCTGATGGGCCTTACATACACAACAGGGTAAGTTAGAATGAGAGGGTGAGCCAGTAGTTGGATGACAGGCATGCCTTACCATACCTGGTTTATATGGTGCTGGGATGGACAGGTGGAATGAAGGGCTTCATATATGTCAGTTTGGCACTCTACTTACAGCCCCAGCTCTAACTTTCACGATGCTAAGCTTGTGTCCTTGCCAGTAAAATAGTGATGATAGCTGGGTAAACTTTGTCGGTGTGGAGCAAGGGCTATGTAGGTTAAGATGTGTCACCAGCTCAGCACTGTTCTCAAATTTTAAGCATCTGACATTGAAGGATTCCCAGATCGCTTGGACTCATTCTGGCTGGTCTTTCACAGCTCAGTGATCTCCTGATGCTGTTGTCTGTCCTGGATTATACTGTGACTGTCTTGCCAATCAGCTTAACAGTTTTCTGAGGAGGGCAGGGTTTTTAATACCCATTCATTTTCAGGTCCCATATTTTTTTTAAAAAAAAAAAATACAAGTGGTTTGTCTTATGTAAGTGTACCACATGCATGCAGTGCCTGAAGATGCCAGAAGAGGGTGCCAGATCCCTGTCAGATGGTTGTGAGCTGCCACGTGGGTGCTAGGAACTGAACCTTGGTCATCTGAAAAAGCAGCCAGTGCTAAGTGTGGAAGGATGAATGTAGACTAATGTTCGTCCCAGGTGAACAGCTACTCCTCCTCTATGAGCCATCACGTCTGCTCCTTGTATGGGGAGTATTCTCCAAATCCTCTATTTTGGCCTCATTTGATCCTTGGGAATCTCTGTTGTCACATTTCTGACCACCAGACAAGCCTGTGGCCCTTGCCAGATGCTTTTAATCCTAGCACTTGGGAGAAAGAGGAAGGCAGATCTATGTGGGTCTACATCGTTTCAGACCAAGAATATGTGGTGAGATTGTCTCAAAACCAAATTAGAAACGAAAAAGAGATGAAGGGAAGCCATGGGGCTTCATCTGAGATTCCAGCTAGTCTCTCCCACATTTCCTGTCTAACTGCATGTGATTCTACCCTAATTGCATGTAGCTTGGTGAGGCAGGTTAACCGAAGGGAAGACCCCCATCTCTGCAGCTATGGAGAATGTGTCAGTACGGCTGGAGTGAGACTCACTGTGGTGCAGTTAGTTTGGATCACCTACACTCCTGTAAGTATCCTTTCCCCAGACTCTGCAAATAAATCCAGTACACTCTTTGGGTTTCCAAAAATTGACATGGGTAGAATGGTATTTTGGTTCGTCACTGGGGCCTTATAAGGCCATGGTTGGAAGTTAGGAGGTGGTATAATGTTTATGTCTCTCTAGGGATGACAGGGATAGGCACAATGATCAAGACCAATTTGGTGCTTGTGGTGTGATTGGGTTATTTGGCTTACAGGTTATAGTCCATCATCCAAAAGCTGAGACAGGAACTTGGAAGCAGAAACCATAGTGGAAGGTTCTCCTAGCTGGCTCAGCTACCTTTCTCTTACAGCCTGAAACAGTGGGCGGGGGCCTTCTACATTAATTAGCAAGCAAGAAAATGCCCCACCAGCAGACCGGTCTGATGGAAGCAGTTCCTCAATTGAGATATCATCTTCCTGGGCCACGCTTGCTTATGTCAAGTTGACAAAAACTAACAAGTTCAGAGGTTAACATTGATTGAGACAAGGGACTTACTTCTGGATGGACCTGGTGAGTACGCTTCCAGGGACGGATGGTCTGGGATAAGGGAGAAAACCCTCCCCTAGAATGGGCAGCATGCTCTGTCTGGTGACCAGATACAAAGAGGTCTTGCTGCTGACATCAAACTCCAGTTTCTTTAATCGTACAGAATGGACTGAAGACCTGAAGCTCTCCAGGAACCTTCCAGGCCTCCCCAATAGGACCTGGGGAGTGCTATGGAATCCCATGTTGTGGACTGAGGAGCAATCGAGTCCTCTGCCTTGCTAGTGTGCAGATGGCTGTTGTTGAAACTCCCCAGCTCCTGCTCAACTCATTCTAGTAAATCTCATTATAATATGTACATATTCTGCCAGTTCTGATGTTTTGAGAACCCTAATAGAAAAGGCAGACAAGAAGATAGGTCATTTCAGGTGGGAGTAAAGATCTATAAATACAGGGGTTAGTGGAACAGAGTAGAGGCTTAGTAGATTTTTTTTTTTTTTTTTTTTTTTTTTTTTGCTAGAGTGGACAATGGGAGGCAACATTTGACCAGGAACCTGGAGGATGAAAAGGACAGGGGAGGTGATTCTGGTTGAGGGAACATCAAGTGTAAAAGGCCCACTGTGGGAAGGGTGTTAGAATGGTGATCAAAGTTAAATATTGAAGCTGGATCGGGATCTTGCTCTGGAGTTTCGAGCCAGGAGGAATTTTTGTCTCCCAGGTTGCACTGGGTAATGTCTAAAGACATTGTTTTTAAAGTCATTGTTGGGGTGTGGCGTGGTACGGTGTGTTAGTGGCTCAGCCATGTAGAGTGCTAGTTGTAGAGCAATCCCTTCTGAGACAAAGCATCCCATTTTGGAGGGAAGCTGATTAAGAGCAGGATGTGCTAAAGCGAGGGGGAACAGTTTATCCTCTAGGGAAGTTCATTAGAATCCAAGAACTTGGGACTAGAGAGAAGGCTCAGCTCTTAAGAGAAGGTACTGCTTTTGGCAAGGACCCCAGTTCAGGCCCCAGCACCCATGTCAGTCAGCTCCAGCTGACTGGGTGTGACTCGAGCTCTGTAGGATCTAATGATTCTGACCTCTACAGCACCCATGTAAATATATCCCCTCCTTCCATAATTGTAAAATAAGTCTTAGAAAGAAAAAAACTGCAGGAAATCAACTCAGTAGCTCCAAGAAGTAGCAGAAACTGACCAGGCCCCCTTCCCAAGTGTACATGAAAGACACTGAGACAAGGCTAGCTGCCTGGAAGAAGCAGAGGCCTCAGAGCTGCCTGGGAATTATGCAGAGAGTGACAATGTCTAGCTTTTGTGAGTCTTCTGTCACCCATGCTGAGGTGGGCTTTGGTGATGTGGCTCCCTTGGAGTCTTAAGGGTAACCTCTCACCCATTTTCCTGTAAGCAACCCCAGTGAACTTGTCGGCTCAGCAAGTTGGACTTTGTTAGTTTCCTCTCTTGGTGATTGGACATTCATTCCAATCTACCCAGGGAAAGTGTCACAAAACACTGCTTTTGCTTTTAACCCAAGTTCAGCTACTGGCACCCCTGTCAGGGGGCTTATAACTCTCATAACTCCTACTTCCAAGGCATCTGACATCCTCTTCTGTCTTCCACATGCACTTACATACATGCGGCACACACACAAGTAAATTGTAAATCTTAAAAAAATTGGAAATTGCCGGGCAGTGGTGGCGCATGCCTTTAATCCCAGCACTTGGGAGGCAGAGGCAGGTGGATTTCTGAGTTAGAGGCCAGCCTGGTCTACAGAATGAGTTCCAAAACAGCAAGGGCTATGCAGAGAAACCCTGCCTTGGAAAAATAAAAAAATGTAAATGTAAATTGGGCCTGGTCATGTACACCTTTATGTACTGTACACCTGGTCATGTACTGGGGTACCTGGGAGGCAGAGGCAGGTAGATCTCTGTGAGTTGGATCAGTCTGGTCTATATAGTGAGTTCCAGGACAGCAAGGCTACAAATAGAAACCCTGTCCCAAAAAACTAATAATAATTTACAACTTTTTTTTTTTTTTTCTGAGACAGGGTTTCTCTGTGTAGCCCTGGCTGTCCTGGAATTCACTCTGTAGACCAGGCTGGCCTCGAACTCAGAAATCCACCTGCCTCTGCCTCCCAAGCGCTGGGATTAAAGGCATGTGCCACCACCGCCCGGTGAGAGCAAGCATCTCTATCTAATGAGTCATATCACTAGCCCAAGCCAGTGTTGGTTGACTCTGGGACAGAGGTTGCTATTGATAACTTGTGAGTAGAACCTAGACATACACTTTTCATTTCACTTTTCACAAGATGGCTTCTATAAACCCCAGCCCGTAATATCAGGGGTGCACACAGTGAATAGCTGCTGTAGGGGCTAGAGAGACGGCTCAGTGGCTATGAGGACATACCAGTCTTGCTAAGGATCTAAATTTGGTTCCCAGCACCTACATCAATCAGGTGGCTCACAGTCACCTGTAACTCTAGTTCAGGAGGATCAGATATTCTTTTCTGACACACACGTGCACATTTACAGGCATGTGCACGAATCTCCAGAGTTTCAGGTCCTTGGGGTTGTTTTTTTTTTTGTTGTTTTTTTTTTTGTTTTGTTTTGTTTTTAAGGACTAGAGAGCTGGCTCAGCAGTTAAGAGAGCTTGCTGCTTGTTTGTTGTGAAACAGTTTCCTCTGAAATAAAACTTTCCATCTTGGAGGGGTTAGGAAACAGGATGTTCTAAAGGGAGGTGAAACATTCCACCCTGCAGGGAAGCTCGTTAAAACTCAGGAGGTGAGGATTTGGAGAACCTGCTTGGCTGCTAAAAGAAGTTACTGCACCTGGTGAGGACCCAAGTCCAACTTTCCAGCTGGCTTTAACGCCAGCTCAACTGGATCCAATGATTCTGACTTCCCTGGCACTGGCACCCATGAGCCAGTACCCACACAGTAAGTAAGCAACACCAAGTCTCCAGGAAGTCCTGGAGACTCACCCAATGCATCAGGTCTCTTCCTCCTCCTTCCATAAGGATGGCTGAGGGATGCTCGGGTCAGCCAAGCCGCCTGGAAAAGACTCACTCACTGTAGCTTGTCAAGCTGCCTGCAGATTGTGAGCTCCAGGTTTCCAGGTTTTGTGAGCTGTGACCCATACTAGGGTGGGCTTCTGGTATTTTCGGAGAGGCCATCGGATGCTTGTCTATGACTTTGGCGCATGCTATGATGTAGGAGATCCTGTTCCCAGTGAGACTGGACTTCTTGTTCTTTCCCAGCAGGTGTGACCCAACCCCGAGCTCTTCATTAGACCAAGGGAGCTAGAGGTAAGAGGCAGTATCCAGATCTCTGTGTGATCTAATCCAAGTTTACGAAGGCCCTCTTTTCTTTTCTTTCTTTCTTTTTTTTTTTAAAGATTTTATTTATTTTATATATGTGAGTACACTGTAGCTGTCTTCAGACACACCAGAAGAGGGCATCAGATCCCATTACAGATGGTTGTGAGCCATACCCTGTGGTTACTGGGGATTGAACTCAGGACCTCTGAACGAGCAGTCGGTGCTCCTAACCGCTGAGCCGTGTCTCCAGCCCGAAGGCCCTCTTTTCAATGACCAGGGAATCTAAGTAATTCACTATAGACACTGGAAGGCCCACAGAAAATACCGAGCAAACTAAAGGGGAAATATGTAACCTCTCCAAAAGATACTGTATAACTAGAAATACTGGGGTCTGAGGATGAGGCTCAACTGGTAGAGTGCTTGCCTAGGATGCCTGATGCCTTGAGTTCAATTCCCAGCACTGCCTAAATCTAGGTATGGTGGCACACATTCATAATCCCAGAACTAAGACCTGGATGCAGGCGGATCAGGAATTCAAGGCTATTCTGGAATACTCGAGAGACCCCGTCTCACAAAACAACAAGTGCAGAGGACGGAGAGATGGGCCACTGTTTAAGAACGTGGTGGTTTACAACTGTCTGTAACTCCAGTCCCAGGGGAACTGATGCCCTCTTCTACCTTCTGTGGGCACATGGCGCATAGACATAGATCCAAGCAGCACACCCTCACATAAAATTAAAAAGAGTTAAAGTCTATGATGCCGATACCTGTTTAAATATTCAATCACTGGCTGGAAAGATGGCTTCAGTGGGCAAGAGTGCTTGCTGTGTAAGAGTGAGGCCTTGAGTTAGGATCCTTGCACCTACATAAAAGGATGGATGGATGGATGGATGGATGGATGGATGGATGGGATTACAGTGGTTTGAATGACAGTGGCCCCCATATGCTCGTGTATTTGAATGTTTGGCCCTCAGTGAAACTATCTGTGAAGGATTAGGGGACATGGATTTCTTGGCCTAGGTCTGGCATTCAGGAGGTGTGTCACTAGGGGTGGGCTTTGAGGTTTCAAAAGTCCATACCAAGTCCAGCCTTACTGTCATTCTGCCCACAACTTACAGATACGATGTGGGCTCTCAGGTCCGGTGACACACCTGCCTTCCTGCCACCATATTCTCCACTGCAATAACCATAGACTCGCCCTCTGAAAATGTAAGCAGACCCCCAATTAGGTCCTTTCCTCTCTAAGTTGCCTTGGCCATGGTAACTCTACAGCAATGGGACAGTGGCTAAGACAGAGGTCATGCAAACCTCTAACCCCAGCACTGTCAGGGTAGAGACAGGAGAATCTCCCCAGCTTATTAGTTGTCAGCCTAGCAACAGGCTCAGCTAGAAAGATCCTGACTCACGGGAATATGTTGAAGTGTGATAGAGCAGGACACTTGGTGTCCTCTGACCACGCTCACATCCACACGTGCGTGTACACACACCATTCTGACTCCATTAAGTACTGTTGTTTCCTAGTAAGAGGTCCAAAAACCTTAAACATGGGAACATTTCAGTTTCCCAGGGAGCAAACTGAGCTCCTCAGAGAAAGCCAGTGATAATGGGTTTTTAGTCAATAAGGACCCTGAACTAGGAAGGATAAGTTTGGAGCTGAGTCCTGGGACACCTGCTGAAGGAGATAACAAGGCCAGAAGTGAGCAGGCTTCTGATATTCTTCATGGTCTCACCAAATATAATGAAACTAACTTTGTAATCAATCAAAAACTGTACTAATGTGGCTGCTGCACTTCTAGCCAATCGTGTTAGAGGTTACCTAACCCTTCCAGAAAATTCCCCTAGTCCTGTATAAAAAGGGGCCTGCGAGCTCCTCTCCTGGTCACTGTTTTGATGAATGGTTGACCCTGCATGCAAGTAATTTCTGCAGAATAAACGCTCTCTGCCTTTGCATACTATTTGAGTATTCCTTCAGTGATTCTTGAACCCTAATACTAGGTCCTGACTTTCAACATTGCTAATAATCGAGATTCTGCACCCTTTTAACATCTTATACCCTTTTATGAAACTTAGCTCCCTATGAGGTCCCACACATTTCTTTCAAGTTAAGGATAAGTCATAATGCTTCAAAGACCCTGACCCCAACAAGAGTTCAACCCTTAGCAGGGCAGTGGTGGCACACGCCTTTAATCCCAGCACTTGGGAGGCAGAGGCAGGCAGATTTCTGAGTTCAAGGCCAGCCTGGTCTACACAGTGAGTTCCAGGACAGCCAGGGCTACACAGAGAAACCCTGTCTCGAAAAACAACAACAACAACAACAACAACAACAACAACAAAAATAGCTTCCTTTTAAAACTGTTTTTGAGACAAGATCTCTCTATGCTGTCCTGAAGCTCACTGTGTAGATCATGCTAGCCTCTAACTCATAGAGACCCACTGGCTTCTTCCTCCTAAGAAGTGGAATTAAAGGTGATTAACCCCCTCCATGTCTGGCAAATTAATAGCTTCTAAAAAGCCTCTATCTGTTAGTTACAAGATGTTGGCTCTGCCACAGAAGTGGGCCTGGGATGGCTGTTCCAGACGGCTAGAGGTAGCCCAAGGCAATCAGCCTCTGAACCTGTAACATTCTCATCGTTCGACAGTCCTGATTATTCCAATCGGTTTCCGTAGACACAGCTTCTCCCAGTATCACCCTGGGTTAGACTTTTACCTTATCAGTTGTGCCCTTTAAAAAGCACACATTGGGGACTGGAAGAGATGGCTCACTAGCACTTGTTGCTTGCTCTGCCAGAGAACCCAAGTTTGATTCCCAGCACCTCCATGGTGGTTCACAACCATCTGTAACTTCAGCTGCAGGGGATCTGACAACCGCTGTGGACTTGTAGATGCGGCATGCACAGACACACGTGCAATCCAAACACCCATCCACATTTAAAAAAGGAAAAGAAAATGTTAGCATTCTGTCCGAGCTTCACCCCATAGTTACCTGGCAACAGCCAGGTATGCTCCTCCCCACAATTACCTGGCAATAGCCAGGTAGGCGTGACACATCTGTGCCCCCAGATTCTCTTCCTGCAGAAGGTGAGCATATGCCCACTCAGCGCCACCTCGCGGTTGGGTCTGGAAATGTATTTAGCGCGGGCTCCACTTCCCGTAATTCTTACTCCCTTTCCAGGTCTCTTCTCGTCACACTTCGATCGAGAGCATAACACCTAAAATTTATTCATTGTTTTTGCAATATATTCTGCCATAGAAACGCGGTGATGTTGAACAGCTGAGTGCTGCAGATAATTGGCAGCAAGCGCAGAAGGGAACCGGCGGGGTGCCCTAGGGTATCCTAGGCTTGGGTTGCAGAGCGTGCCTCTGCACTGATTCCTTACTGGGAGCTACAAGCCCATTATATTCCAAAGTAGCAAGCCCTTTGGGTCCAACAGCCCCACCCCCTTATGGGCACCTGGGAGTTGTAGGCTGGTTGCCCCACAGCCCTCTGGGAATCATAGTCCTTTTGTCAGCCTATGATTTTCTGGGCTTCCCAGCCAGCTTGCTTAAGTTCTGCCCAAGTGAGTGCCTGGTCTTTCCTAGTGTAGTGCTACCCTGTCGGAATTGAAGGCTTTTTTTCCTTTCCTTTTGCTTTTCCTTTCGACAGGATCTAATAGAGATCAGGCTATCCATTAGCTATATGGCAGAGGCTGGCCTTGAACTCTTTTAAGACTTACATATGGAGCCGGGGGACATGGTGGGGTTCGGGGGGAGGGGAATACACTACTGCCTAGGTCCTATCTCTGCATTCTCTCCCAGCATTCTGGTAGACTCCCTAGAGCAACGACAGCCCATACTGTCTCCTATCCTGGTCCTGACCGAAACATCTTGGTACTCGGTTAACTTGTTTTGGACAGTGTAGCCCATGTTGACTTCTGTCCCTCCAACCTGGGAGGGTGTATGCAATTGCACCCTTCTCTGTCCTGGCTACAACCCCATGGGGGTGAGGCTGGGCTTAGAGGTGCTCAAGTGTCTATAAGAGACTAGCTTATGGGCCAGAGCTACCCTAGGGTTCACAAAAACACTCTCCAGAGCCATGAATGCCGTATTATGTGCAAAGGAAACTCCCATTTCCTTTGCAGAAGCCAACTTCTTAGTCTTTTCCCTCCTCACACATCTCCTGCCTCCTTTCAACTGGCCCGGCTGCCTTGAGTGCAAATGGATTTGTGTCTGCTCCTCTATCTCTCTCCTCTAGTTTCTTCTTCCAAGTTTTCAGTGAGCATCCCCCTGCTTTATTTGCAGAGATCCAGACTCTCCTGATCTCCTTTACGGTATCTGCCAGGTGCTGAGCCACCTTGGTGCTCCACTGTTTCTGTCTTCTCTGCTCTCTGCTCTATTCATACCCACACCAAAGAATCCTGTTAAAGTATAGGTCAGGGTCTGACACTTGGTAGGAGCCTTGCCTGGCGTGCATGGGGCCCTAAGTGCAGCACACGTCAGTAATCCTAGCACGTGGGAAGTGGAGCACAAGTCCAAGCTTACGCTTGGCTCTATAGTGAGTCTGAAGCCAGCCTATGATATACAAGATCTGATCCTGTATGGAGGCTGTGAGACAACATTTGGGGTTGGGGAATCTGTCCTGCTGTCCGCCACATGGGTTCCAAGACCATGCAGCAAGATCAGCAGCAAGCATCTTTACCTGCACAGCCATCTTACCCGACCTTCATATTGCGCTCTCTTATTTGAGGAGCATTTGGACTATTTACTGTTCTGTCCATGACATGGCTCCTCCCCTAGAATGTCAGTTTCCGGGTTTCCCTCTTGTGCGTCCCCCATAAACACAACATGTTGGGAACGTAGGAGAAGCTCAGTATGTACTTGAATAAATGAAAGTCTATTTGGTTGTTTGATTGTTTGTTTTCAGACAGGGATTTCCTGTGTAGTCCTGGCTGTCGTGGAACTCACTCTGCAAACCAGGCTGGCCTCGAATGCAGACATGCACCTGTCTTTGCCTCCGAAGTGCTGGGATTAAAGAGGTGCGCCACCACTGCTACCCTAATTTTTCTCTTATTAATTTAGTGGATGTAGAAAATAATGAGTTTCACTGTGGCATTTTATACATATCTATCACTGTAGTTAGCGCAGATTCACTCACGGCCTCCCTCTTCCCCTTCTTCTGCAGGCCCTCCTCTTTCACATCCCATTCCGGTATACATGTGTGATCTAGCTAGCTTGGCAATACACACCTGTAATCTCAGCACTCAGCAGGTGGAAGAGGATCAGAAATTCATGGTGAGTCTCAAGTACTCGGTGAGTTTGAGGCCAGCGACATGAGACCCTGCATGAAACATACACATTTGTACAACTGTTTAGCACGACAGAAAATGCAACGCTCTGTCTTTAGATCTTTTCTTCTCCTCTCAATATACTCTCCCACCTACTTTCATGCCCTGTGTGGTGTATGCGCGCGCGCACACACAAACACACACATACACACACACACACACACACACACACACCACACACTGGATGGTAAGGGGGGCCAGGTTGTGCCAGTCTCAGGCACTGGAATCATTCTCGTCAAAAGGGCAGAGGTGGGGAACACCATCAGAAGTTGACTGAAGTTGGTTCAGCCAGAACACAGAGAACTTGTGGTGTCTTCAGGCTCACAGTGGGGGCGAAGGAGGTGATAGAGCACAGCTCCCAGCCTGCCTGGGAGTGGATCTGGTGAGAAACCTCAGGGAGTCATGAGAATGGGGAAACTTCAGATGTAGAGGGCATGAAAGGTGAGTCCTCAAGAGAGACTGTGTGGAAAGGAATGCTGCTTTGGGAGCCAGTGAGTAACATTTCAATACAATAAAAACTGGAGCCATGTGGCTCAGGCCATTAACACTTACTAAAGTGACAAGATCCGCAGAATATGAAGGAGATATGGCACCTCATTGGCTCTTATGGATATAGGAGGATGTGTATATGTCACAGTTTGGGTTTCATTGCTGTGAAGAGACACCATGACCAAGGCAACTTTTCGAAAGGACAACATTTAATTGGGGCTGGCTTACAGTTTCAGAGGTTCAGTTTATTACCAGGGGGGGGGGGGCACAGCAGCATCCAAGCAGGCATGGTGCAGGAGGAGCTAAGAGTCTGTACTGGCTGGTTTTGTGTGTCAACTTGATACAGGCTGGAGTTATCACAGAGAAGGGAGCTTCAGTTGGGGAAGTGCCTCCATGAGACCCAGCTGTGGGGGCATTTTCTCAATTAGTGATCAAGGGGGTAGGGCCCCTTGTGGGTGGTGCCATCCCTGGGCTGGAAGTCTTGGGGTCTATAAGAGAGCAGGCTGAACAAGCCAGGAGAAGCAAGCCAGTAAGGAACATCCCTCCATGGCCTCTGCATCAGCTCCTGCTTCCTGACCTGCCTGAGTTCCAGTCCTGACTTCCTCTGGTGATGAACAGCCATGTGGAAGTAAGCTGAATAAACCCTTTCCTCCCCAACTTACTTCCTGGACATAATGTTTGTGCAGGAATAGAAACCCCGACTAAGACAGAGTCTTATTCTTGATCCACAGGCAGCAGAAGGGGACTGTGTCCTGAAGGTAGCCAGCCAGGGGTTCTCTTCTTGAGGCAGCTAGGAAAAGACTGGAATTCTACACTGGGTGGTTCTTGAGTGTGGGAGAACTCAAAGCCCAACCCCACCAACAAGGCCACACCCCCACCAACAAGGCCACACCTACTCCAACAAGGCCACACCTACTCCAACAAGACCACACCCCCACCAATAAGGCCACACCCCCACCAACAAGGCCACACCTACTCCAACAAGGCCACACCCCACCATCAAGGCCACATCTACTCCAACAAGGCCACACCCACTCCAACAAGGCCACACCTCCTAATAGTGCCACTCCTCATGGGCCAAACTTTTAGAACTATGAGTCACTGGAGGCCAAACCTATTCAAACCACAACAGTAGATGAGGGATAGGTTGAGGCAAGGAGACCAGCAGGAAGCCCCCTGCAGTCGTCCAGAAAGAGATCAAGCAGAGTGAAGAGGGTGGTCCCCAGGACTTCAGGCCTGAGTGCCAGGGAGGGCAAAGCCTCACCTTGCTGCAGAACACCCTTTGGTGAAAGGAATCAGGCATTTGGGGGGCTTGAGGTGCTGGTTAGAGGGGTGAATGACACTTGTCCTGTCCTCATGGAAGTTATTGACAGTAAACATGTACTTGTCACATAGTTCTGATCATGGGCCAAGCTTTCAGAAATATGAGTCTATGGAGGCCAAACGCAGGAATGGCTTGACCTGCTCAGAATAGCAAGAGGCTACTGAGTATTTCAAGCTGGAATGATTTGGAGATAGGACTGAGCCTGGTAAGTTCCCTCTCCCCACCCTTGGTTTTTCAAGAGTTTTTCTAAAAAAAAAAAAAAGAAAAAAGAAAAAAAAAAAAGAGTTTTTCTGTATAGCCCTGGCTGTCCTGGACTCACTCTGTAGACCAGGCTGGCTTCGAACTCAGAAATCCGCCTGCCTCTGCCTCCCAAGCGCTGGGATTAAAGGCGTGTGCCACCACTGCCCAGCTCCTGGTGAGTTTTTATTGGTTCATACAGGATCAAGCAGAGTGTAGCTGGAAGGTTAGCCTCTTAGCCCGAAGAGAAGGGATGAGGCAGGACTGGAGAGCAGAAGGGGCCCATGGATGAGTTGACCCATGACCCTTTGGCCATAGAAGTCTCTATAGGATTATGACATTCAGATTGAGTCTAGTTCTTTTTTTTTTTTTTTAAGATTTGTTTATTTATTATATGTAAACTACACTGCTGCTGTCCTCAGACACTCCAGAAGAGCTTGTCATCTCATTACAGATGGTTGAGAGCCACCATGTGGTTGCTGGGATTTGAACTCAGGACCTTTGAAAGAGCAGCCAGTGCTCTTAACCGCTGAGCCACCTCTCCAGCCCCCTGAGTCTAGTTCTTGAGACTGCACCCTTACCCCAGCTGGTGACCTAGAAGTGGTGTGGGCAGCCTCTATATCCCTGGAGGAAATGGGGACTGTGCCTCTCAGGGGACACAAGGGGTGGTGGCAGTGGGAAAATCTAAACCTCCCCAACTAAATATTTGCAGCCATCTGCCTCTGAGGGACAGGTTCTTCCAAGTTCTGATCAGCCCAAGAGACTAGGTCAGTGGTACCCACCTTGTCCTCTACGATAAATGTTGTAACAAGAGTGACCTTTCCAAAGCTAGGCAACAGGTCCCTAAAGGTACTCCACTTCCAAAAACAGACACAGTTCCATGCCGCGTCTCCTTTGTATGCTTTCCTCTTTGTCCTCCTGCAACCACATCATCAGGGCCTTCTTTTCTTGGTGTAGGGGGAAGCTGCTCTTCCCATGGGGTCCCCTCTGCAAGGCCCACTCTGGTCAGACACCATCTAAACAGCCCCCTATAATACTACTACTATCTGCATGACCTGCTTCTCTCTCTCCAGACATCCTGGGTGACCAGCTTTCCCCTTTTCCCCCATCGGCCCTGCAGTGTAGATGCCCCAGGTGATCTCTTCTCTCCTCTATAGTACAGTTATACCTGCTGACCCACTTCTGGATAACCTACTTCTCTCCACAGTGTAGACATCCCTGGCGAACCCTCATTCTCCCGTTTACAGTGTAGACATCTGGGTAACTCACTTCTTTCTCTTCTGCAGTGCGGACATTCCTGGTATCCTCCTTCCCCCCTCCCCCCACTGTGTAGACACCCTGGGCTACCCATTTCTCTCCCTGCGAGGCCTGTTAAGATGTGCCCTCCCTGATGCCTTCCTCCTCTGCCCTCCAGATTTGGCATTGCCGTGGGGTCCGGAGTGCTGCTCCTGTAAGGATTTAGAGGCAGAGTGCCTTGGTGGGTCTAGGCCAAGGTATGCTGCAAAGATCACACCATGCAACAGATCTCACACAGGAGATTTCTTGGTGGAGGTGTGGGTGGGAGTAAAAGGTATCTAGGAGTGGGGATTTGACAGAGAGTCAGAGAGACAGAAACAGACAGACCAGGAGATAGAGCTGGCTGTGATGACAGGGGACCTTTTAAATGGTTGGCGACTAGCGATGATGGAGCTGCTAGCACTGAGTCTCTGAGGACAGGCGGTGTGCGTGGGTTTGCCTGAGTTCTAACATTCTCCCTTTTGCTTGTTATAAAAGGTAAGGACATAGGAAGAGTCGACTGGGCGAGGCAGGACACGGGGACACTGCTTTTTAGACTGTTTCCTACTTTCTGAGGGTGTCGTCGACATCTTTGGGACCCAAAAAAGCTGGGATGCTGGCCAAGTTCTGGAAAAGCAGGCTGTTTTCCTCATTGTTCTGGCTCTGTGGGACCATCTGGGCCTATTAAAGTGCTGGCCTAGATGAAGTAGTCTGAGAGAATTGACCACCTGAGACTAACCCAGGATTCAGATTTTGAGGGAATATATGGACCAGACAGGATGCTGAAACATTATATCTATATTTATATATCTATATCTGTATATATGTATATATGCACATATATATATGTGTGTATATATATATATATATGTATGTATGTATGTATATATGGTCTGTACTCATACTGAAAATCAAGATCAAGCAAGCTTTTGGCCTTCTGTCCCACAGGAGGTGTCTGTCCTCCCTAAACTCATCTTAAAGGTGTTCATGTTTTAAGCCAAAACCACTTCACAAATATATATATATATGGCAGAAGATAAAGTTAAGGAGTTTAGGGGGAAATTTTTTCTTACTTTTAGGACCATAGTCCTGGTAGTAGGGAAAGAGAGCTCTAAAACTGGGGAAAGGGGGAGAGATCCCATCCTCAGGATAGGCAGGCGGAGAAACAGCCTGCTGGTTGACAGCACTGACAACTGTCAGGTTGACACGTGAGAGGTGGATTCAAACCAAGTTCCTGAAGCTTTGTTGTAGATTGCTGTTTGTATGTTCTGCTCTTTCAAGAATATCTATCTATCTATCTATCTAGATAGATAGATAGATAGATATATATATCTGACTTAAGTAGTCAGATAAGGCTAGAGCCTGTGATTGGGCAGTGGAAGGGAAGGCGGAGCTGAAAGTTTTAGAGAGGGGACAGAGAGAGAAGGAGGGATCGAGAGAGGGAGGGAGGACGAAAGGGAGGGAGGGAGACAGAGACAGAGACAGACAGACAGGAGAGACAAGATGAGACCTGTAGGAGAGGATGATGAGCCAGAACCACATGGTCCTACGAGCCATAAATAACTGGGGATTTCATAGATAGATGATTGAGTAATGTAGAGCACATTTGTCCAATCTAGGTGCGCAGCTTGTACCTATATCAACTGAATTTTGAGTTCTTTGTGTGGGCATTTTGGGAGTTGAAGATTTACTGTTATAAATCTGGCTGGTAAATTACAAGCCTCTGGAGTTTTGATTTTAAGGGCCTAGGGGGTTAGAACCAGCGGCAGCCAGTTTCAGCAGGCTAGCCGCAAGGGGGTGGTGGGGGTGGTGGTGGATGGCTTGGGAAGTGCAAGTGGGGAACCTAGGTGGACTGCTACCTGGAGCTCCCCATGGGGGTGGGGAAACCAGTCATAGTGTAGATTGTTTTTTTATAAATTATACACTACAAAGCTTAAAAGAAAAAAGATACATTTTAGATATATTATTAGCATCACCATGGTTTGTAACCTGCACTGAAATCAACATCTTGAAATCAGCAGTAGACTCACACCTTTGTGTCACAGATAGAAGAAGCCTGAGAAGTGGTTTTGGTTTAAAACATGAACACCTGCCGGGCAGTGGTGGCGCTTGCACCTTTAATCCCAGCACTTGGGAGAGACAGAGGCAGGCAGATTTCTGAGTTCGAGGCCAGCCTGGTCTACAGAGTGAGTTCCAGGACAGCCAAGGCTACACAGAGAAACCCTGTCTCAGAAAAAAAAAAACAAAAACAAACAAACAAACAAACAAAAAAAAACCCATGAACACCTTTCAGATGAGTTCAGGGAGAACAGACACCTCCTGTGAGACAGGAGGCCAAAAACTGGTTTGATCTTGCTTTTCAGTATGAGTACAGACCATGAAAGTGGGGACCTCTCCCTCTATCCAGAAGACTGGATGCGTATAGCTTAGACAAATATTTTTAGCGCAGTAGCACAGTGAGAATCACTTTAAGTCTTTATTTAGAAGATAACCAAAAGAAATTTAAAATCTTGGGCTTGGAAGCATGCTCAGAGTAACATTGCTTTACCACAGCTAGATAACAGTTTACAGCATGATTTTAAAAAGATAGTTTTTTGTTTGTTTTTGTTTTTGTTTTTGAGAGCAGAACACAAAGAAATCATAGAGATAGAAGATTTTTAAGCGTGGAAAATAGAACCTTAGAGATGAGACTTTGGGATCATTTGTGTGGTGGCAGAAGAAGTTGTTATAATCTTTGAGAGTTTTGAAATCAAGTGCAGCACTATTTTGGCTATTGGTCTGTACAGAGGACAAGCTGTTGTAATAAAATCTGAGTCCGTGGAGGAAGACAGAAAGGGAGTCACAAAGCGGGACACTGAGCAGGTGTGTTCCTATAATCTCCAAGAAGGAGCCGAGAGCTGAAGCTGAGGGACTGCAGGCGGGAGCCAGGGATAGCTGGGAGAGAGCAGGAGAGAAGGTAGCCATCCACGTGGGTGCAGAAGGCTGCCGGAGCCAGAGAAGCACAAAGATGTCCACGCGGAGGGCACAGCCCACCAGAGGGAAGCAGCAGCTCTAAAATTTGGAACCAGATTCACAAACAAATGATCCATACACAGCTTAGGGGGTTAGTTTGCATTAGACACTGCAGAGAGAAAAGGTGTGTGCACTCTGTAGCTAGCCTGCTCCTTTCCTCCCCGATGTAGCTAGCCTGCTCCTTTCCTCCCCGATTCCAGGTTCCTGCTAGGTCTGGCTCCTGTTCCCACTTTCAACAAATTTACAGATCCACCAACCTTAATGTAAAGGTAGGATATTTACACAGTGTTGGGGGGGGGGGGAACTAGACAAAAAACAAACAGGCCTTGAAGCAGAGAAAAAAGAAATGGGGAATTCTTCTTTTGCTGTTCCAATTGCTTGGTTCTAATTGCATTGGATTGATTACCAAAGGGATATTGACGCCATATTCGACCTCAAAGGCAGAGAAGCTTGGAGGCTCTGGTGGTTTGGATATGCCTGGCCCATGGGACATGGCACTATTTGGAAGGGTGGCCTTCTTGGAGGAAGTGCGTCACGGTGGGCGTGGACTTTGAGGCCCTTTGCTTAAATTCTGTCCAAGGAGGAAGAAAACCTCCTTTTGGCTGCCTTCGGAAGAAAGTCTACATCTGGATGCCTTCGGATCAAGATGCAGAACTCTTGGCTCCTTCTCTACCTGGATGCTGCCATGCTTCCCACCGTGATGATAATGGATTGAAACTTTGAAACTGTAAGCCAGCCCCAATTAAATGTCGTCCTTTATAAGAGTTGCCTTGGTCGTGGTGTCTCTTCGCAGCAATGGAACCCTAACTAAGACAGAGGCCCTTAAGCAATTGGGAAGTTGAAGTTGAGTGCGAGGTGGAGTGGCTGGAGGTTCTCCAAGAGGCATCCCCAAGGAGGAGCCAGGAGATTACGATGACATAGTTCCCATAGGTGAGGTAGAGAGGGAGGCCCAAGGCCTGAAGTCCAAGGTTTTTTCCAAGCACATGGGCTGAGGGGTGGGGAGGGCGAAAGAAGAGGGCATAAGACAAACAGGAGGTTGTTACCTTGTGGGTTGAGAGCCAGGGCTAGAAGCCCAAGGAGACATGGCCCCTGATACCAGGACTTTTGAATGAAGCCAAGAGATGAAAACTCTGCTCAAAATCTAAGTCTCACCCAAGGGAAATGGTTAGAGGTGGGTACCTCTGCTTCCAAGAGTACCAGAGACTCGGGCAAGCATTTAAGCCAACTGAGAGGGACCGTTCACCAGTTGCTGGTGATAGATGGAAGGCCAAAGGATTGGTGGATCGGAAGGTGGATCTGTTGCAGGTGGAGTGATATGTTTAGCACCAATGTTAGGATTTAGTGGCAGAGTACCTTGGTAGATCAGGGCCAAGGTATGCTAAGAGGATCATCATACCATGGAACAGATCTCATGCAAAAAGACCATCTCAGAGAGAGAGAGAGACAGAGACAGACAGACAGACAGACAGACAGACAGACAGAAAGAGACGGAGACACAGAGAAGGAGTGCTGGAGACAGAAGTCTGGCTGTGATGATGGGGATTTGGATTTAATTCCCTGCACCCACAGGGTGACGCACAATCATCTATAACTCCAGGAGATTCATTACCTTTTTTTGCCTATGCAGGTACTGCACACACATGGTGCACATACATACGTGCAGGCAAAACATCTATCTATCTATTTATCTATCTATCATCTATCTATCTATCTATCTATCTATCTAACATAAAATATAAGTAAACCAAAAATAAAATCCTTAACCATTTCTACCAGTAGAATAATTTTAAAAGTGTAATATGCGATGATAATAACAAATTTAGCTGAGCTCAGTGTTACTAGTCTATAATTTTAGCAATTGGGAAGTTGAAGCAGGAGGACAAGTCATCCGGGACCAGCCTGGTTCAGACAGCAAGGACTTGTCTCAAATAAAAAGAAAACAAAAACAAAGACCCAGTTGCTTTTAGTGATAGAAACTTCTTTAACAGTAAGGTTAGCTAAAATGAACTAAAATGGCTGGACACTGAGTGCCTCTCTTTCAAAATAAGGAGAAATAAAGATGCCCCAAGGTGAGGTGATAGCACAGTGCCTTACAGGCACAAAGTCTCTTGTCTGACCTTGAACTCATTCTGTAGTAGACACACCTGCCCCCTGGGGAGGTTATAAGCATACTGGGCCAGACTTATCAATAAAATGGATACCATTTATATTCTTCCGGAAGGCACAGCCTGTGGCTCTGTCTTTAGTTATCTCCATTCATTTCTCCAACACTTTTAACAGATTTTGTGTGTGTGTTGAGTAACAGTGTTTGTGTTGAAGTCTTTGTTTTTTGCTTTTGTATAGGGTGAGAAATAGTCATCTGGTTTTAGTCTTATGTGTGTGGAGAAAAGAACTTACAACGGACTATCTTCTAAAGATCCCTCTCTCAAACCTGGGTTCTTGCTAATCCTGTTGAAAAAGAGATGGTAGTAGTTGTTTGAATGTCCTTTGGTATCATTCTGTATTAGACTCAATGGATTTGTGTCATTATTTTGCTTAAGCGCTTGATACCTTTGTTAATAATATTCTGTGTAACAGCTGTCAAGATGTTGCCATTATTACTTTCTTACACAGTATTTCTTTAGCCAGTATGTTGGAATTTCCTGGGGGGATCACGTTGAATGTGCAGATAATATTCATTAAGACATTTGGGGCCAGGTATGGTTGTGCATATCGTTAATCCTTGCACCTTAGAAGAGTATAAGGTGGTAAATATCTGATTTTCTAGACAGCCTGATCTACATATCAAGTTACAGGCCAAACAGAGCTACATAGTGAGACCCAGTCTCAACAATAAACATTATCAACAACAGAAACACCAAACAAGCAAAAAACAGTACTCTCAAGCCACAATAGATACTAGCAATTATTTTTTAATTTAGGTGGAGGGGGTTCGAGACAGGGTTTCTCTGTGTAGCACTGGATGTCCTGGAACTCACTCTGTAGACCAGGCTGGCCTCGAACTCAGAAATCCGCCTGCCTCTGCCTCCTAGGTACTGGGATTAAAGGCATTCTCTACCACTGCCCGGCGATATTAGCAATATTAATTGTATGAACCTTCTCACATGTGAGGTCATTTATTCTAATATTTTCAATTTCTTGTACCAACTTTTAAGTTTTTAAAAAATGTGTGTGCATGCATAAAAGTGCAATAGGTGGCCGGGCGGTGGAGGCACATGCCTTTAATCCCAGCACTTGGGAAGCAGAGGCAGGGGGACTTCTGAGTTCAAGGCCAGCCTGGTCTACAGAGTGAGTTCCAGGACAGTCAGGGCTACACAGAGAAACCCTGTCTCGAAAAAACAAAACAAAACAAAACAAAACAAAAAATAATAATGTTGGGGTGGTAGCAGCACAGGACTTTAGTCTCACCATGCAGGTCACGAAACTCGTAGAATTAGGAGTTAAAGGCCAGCTTTATCTAGACTGCAAGTTCAAAGGTTAAATAAGAACCTTTCTCAAAAATCCAAAGAGAAAGAAGTGTCTAAAGTCTATGTAGAGATTGATTTTGGTGCAAATCTAAAATATAATTCAGAAAAAAAATCTCAGAAAAAAAAATCAGAAAGTCAACCCATTTTGCCAAAATTACAAAAATCAAAGCCAGCTGGTATCTGGATGGAGGTTTTTTTGGGGGGTTGGGGGGATCACCACACTACCAACATAATGAACTATCTTCTTGCTGACCTCCTTTGCTCAGTATGCATTCACTGATCTGGCAGGCTCTGGACAAAAGCTGCTCCATTCCATGGCCCAAATCCATGCTCCAAGTTGAAGATTAACTCAGGTTTTATAAGGCAGTGTTCTGTAAGTGAGGGGTAATACACAAATTATGACAGAAAACCTAGGTCTATTGATAAGAACAGCTCTAATTTAGAACCTGTGCTTTGATCTATGAATGGGAAAGTTTAGTTAGGGGCTCATATTGGCATTCTTAAGTGACTGGAATATTATCTTCAAGTAACTTTAATATGCCTAATAAATACCCAAAGTAATGATTTTTAGGAAAATTTAAGAGGCTGGAGAGATGGCAGTTAAGAACATTGGCTGTTCTTTGCTCTGGTCCATTTCCCAGTACTGACAAGGTGGTTCACAATTGGATGTAACTCCAGTCCTAGGGGACCTAATGTCTTCTTATGGCCTCCTCAGGTACTACATGCATGTGATATACTACATGCATGAAGGTAAAACACCTATACATATGAAATAATAAAATATTTCTATGAAAAAATAAATTTAAGAAAAATAAGTAAGAAAAAATTGGGAAGATATATTTAGAATGAACTGAGCAAGAGAGAATGGTCATAACTGGCTGAATCTCTTTTTTACCCCAGGAGGCTTCAATTAATAATTTTGTTTTTGTTTCTGGTTTTGTTTTTGAGACAGGGTTTCTCTGTGAAGTCCTGGAATTCACTCTGTAGCTCAGGCTGGCCTTGAACTCAGAGATCTACCTGCCTCTGCCTTCCAAGAGGTTAAAGGCATGCACTACCACTGCCTGACTACTTGTTTTTAACTAAAATAGTACAGTTCAACATACGGGCTGAAGAAAAAAAAAACTAAGAAAAAAAAGTTTCTGAGAACAGAAACTTTATTTTAAAAGAAACCAGATAGATTAAGAAAGAATGGGCCTTCACAAGGCCGAGGGCCCATTCTTTCTTAATCTATCTGGTTTCTGTGTAGTGGAATGCCAGGCCAATAAGTGGGAGAGGGTGGGGTGGCAGGCATGGGGAGGGAGGAGGCAACAAGGGTTTGTTCTTGCTGTTTTTGTTTGTTTGTTTGTTGGAGGGGAAACTGGGAAAGGAGAAATTTACATGTAAATAAAGAAAATGTCTAATAAAAAAAAAAGAAAGAATGGGCCTTTTACTACATAGGTACAGTAGTTGAGCAAGGAAACATTTGACTGATGAGTGTCACAGGAGAAAAAAAAGAAAGGACACCAAAACATATATGCAATGTAAGGGTGACCTCACAATAGAAACACACACAATGGGAAGAGTTGGATAACAAATGAGGAGAGAAGGAGGTAAAGGTAACAAGTGGTGTTTGATGGTGAGTGGTGAGGACATGAAGGAGATGGAACTGTATTCAATGGAAAGTTTTAAAAGAAGTTAATTCTCTAGAGTCGCAGAACTGGTGTGGTACTTCAGAGGATTTGGTGAGTCCCATGGGTTTGAAACCTGCCATCTTTATGAGATAGGAATTGCTTTAGCAGTCTTGAAAGATCTAGATTGGGATACACGCCAGTTCAGAAGGTGCTGAAGAGACAGGGAAGAAACGAGGAAAGAGGAAAACTCAACAGTGGTCCCTGCTTACTTCTGTTCCCGTTACTCAAAACAAATGTGGCAAGATTTGGGTCCAGATGAGGTTTGTAGACGGAAGGCAAGTGATAGAAAGTCAAATGCTGGGCTTGTGACTTTTGGGAGGGCTTTTAAGTCTGACCAGCACCTCAGCCGAGGGAGTAGAAGATGGGGAGGGTGCAGAGAGTTCCCAGTGAACCTCCTGGTGTGGAGCAAGATGTTCCTCTCTTCTCTGACAGGGTAGCCAAAATTGCCTGGGAGTGAGGTCCATGCATGGCATCTTGAAGCCTCATGTCAAATTATGGACTAAAAGATTCCTTTTTAATGTGCAAAAGACTTAAGCTTTGGTCAATACTAAAGTCAAATGTATTGTCATTCTTTGGAACCTTCAAATGCACCAGAGCAATGGCCAGTAATTGATGGATATGGAGATAAAACAGTACAAATAAAAAGGGCCAACCTTGTTCTAAGGGTGGGCAATCACCTCTCAAGAGTACACTATACATTTTTGTAAAACAGTAAGATGGAAGTAGTAACTACCTAGCCTGGGACTTTCAAAGAAGCAAGAAGGGTGGCTTCAGCTGTAGCTGCCATTTCATCCAATAGCCAGACCCAAGTGGCGTGTAGCCAGAGGCCTGAAAAAATGGCTATCCATCTCCCTTGGACCTACGCTAGAGCACACAGCTTGAGGCAGTGCTGCAGGCTGGCCCATCTGGGCCTCCCTCAACCCTCGGGAGAAACGGGGTCCTAGTCAGGTCGACGAGGCGTAGGCGAAGAGTGACAAACAGAGCCAACACAAGGGTGTGTGAATCTGAATGTATTTCTTAAAAATGGCATCAGACTTTTACAGTCATTGCAAAAGAGAAATGAAAAATCTGGTAGCTCAGCAGTTGAGGTACATCTGAGGCCATGTAAAATACACTAGGTCTAAAAACAGCAGCCACCTCCTCTGGACTGGTGCAGCAGCACCACCACCACCCCCCACCCCCCACCCCCCACCACACCGCTCCGAGCATGCTCGGGCCACATGGGGCCCGGCTGGAGTCCTGTGGGGCTGCGAGTGAGCCAGCCAGGAGGATGGAGGCTCGAATCTCGAATGGTGACTCTAGAATGTTGAATGCTAGACTGCTCAATCTCTTGAATCTCGACTGGTGCTGCACCACCACCACCATGCGCTCTGGGCCCAGGGGGCTGTGGGACTGCATGAATCTAAGTCTTAGTCCACCGAAGTTCTAGTTCTAGTCAGAGTTCGAGCAAGTCCAAAATGCTCAAGGCAGACTCCTCTATCTGGAAGGCTGACTGCTCCACACTGTCTCTCACACACACACTCGGCTCAAGGTTCCGCCCATCCTAGGTAAAACAGCCCACTATGCTAATCTTTTGGGCTAGTAGAACTAGTAGAGCTTTTGGGCTAGTCTCTGGTTAATTCCTAGGAGTGGTTTAGCTGCAGTCCTTGACTGAGAAAGGAGGATTCTATTTGACCTTGCCCTGGGATGTCTCCCATTCTGTGAGCTTTAATGCTATATTCCCTTCCTTATTTCCCTAACAAAGCCAGAGGCAATTAGTCTGGGTGGGTAACATTCTCTACGGAACTTCCAGGCCAGGGTTTGGCTAGGAAGTTGGAACATTGGTAAAAGGTCAGAGAGAAATGTCCCATTTTTTCTCTAGCTGTCATATTTTGGTAGGCATCTAGCACAAGAGTACGAGGACATATCTGGGCTACCTCTGAGTTAGGGGATGCCAAGAGACAATGCAGGGGCAGGAGACTACCTTTCCTTCAAGGTTTCGCCTTAAATACTGCTGTTAGGCAAGGTCTGCATGGCAAGGCGGCTTGCCTTCTTTCTTCCTAGAAAGGAAGAATCCTTTCTTCCTTCCTTCCTTCCTTCCTTCCTTCCTTCCTTCCTTCCTTCCTTCCTTTTTTCTTTCTTTTCTTTTTCTTTTTTTGGTTTTTCGAGACAGAGTTTCTCTGTGTAGCCCTGGCTGTCCTGGAACTCACTCTGTAGACCAGGCTATCCTCCAAACTCAGAAATCCGCCTGCCTCTGCCTCTCAAGTGCTGGGATTAAAGGCGTGCGCCACCACTGCCCCGCAGCTTGAGGCATCTTGAGGTAGGGGAATACATACCAGTCCCATGGAGGTGCTCTGGGATGATGAAGCCAGATAACAGGTACAAGCAATGGACTCATCCTACTATATTAGTCCTTGCTAATACACTTTAAAAAAAAAAAAAACTCAAGTATGATGTGTGGGAGAATGGGGAGTGAGTGAGGTACCTACCCTACTACGGAGCAGGTATGTAGGTGAGTCAGTTCTCCCCTTTCATTATATGGGTTCTGAGGTTCTTCAGGCTCAGCAGCAAGCAGTTTACCCAAGGAGCCATCTTGCTGGCCCCCGGTGCATTTCAACAATTTCTTAAGCTGTTGAAGTCAAAACCAATTTGAATTCACTTGGATTGGTGGAGAGCAGACCTTCACAGTAGTCCCCCAAGGGTAAGGTCATAACTCTACTATTTGTCATGAAATGGTGGCCCTGGAGTTTGCTCTCTTATGTTGCCATCAAGTTATTAAATGAGAATCCCAGTGTCAATAGTGGGGTACTTCCTCACCAACTGTTAGTCAGAGAGATAGAGCTGACTGCTTCATGTTCCCTCCTTAATGGCTAGCCCTCATAGAGATGGGAGTGGGGGCTTCAGGAAATAAAACTGTCATCAAATGTACTACTCAGCTGTCAGCCCTGCGAGAGTCAACATGGGTGTGCCTGCTGTGCATGATCATGGGCAAAACCGACAGGTTTCTGTACAGCAGACAGGACAAAAACCTGGCTGGGGAGGCAAAAGGTCCCACTGGCCAAGCAACTGTTATTGCCAGACAGAAGTGGCGTGCTTATCAAATTGCCCTTAAAACCTTTGTGCCTATTTCAGGATTATCATGGCTGTCAGCTGCAATGTCTGAGGGAAAGCTTTCTTTTGCAACGGTATATCACAGAGACACGCAACTACTGTGAAGTTTCTGAAATCAAGTGACATAGGAGCTCAGTGCCTAGCATTAGATGGATGGTTACACCTCCACCAAGGCATAGGGAACTTCATGGGAACAGGAAGAACGGGTAGAAAGTAAGAAGGACAGGGATGGGTGGAGTGTTGAAAACCAGTTGGAACTCCGTTCCCCGGGAAGGAGGGGCAAGCTCCTGAAACTCAGTGACCTACCCACCTCATATGTTTGCAAAATTCTTAAAGACCCTTCCTCAGCTTTCTAGAAAAAAAAATACCAGGCTCCTCCTGTGGGAGGACATTCTGGCCAGATGAGCTTCTGAGGTAATCTCAGGCATGAGCTTCCTTCAAGTTGAGTAGAACACTCCAAGACTGGAATCTTGTCAGAGTGGACTTTGCAGTAATGCAGCTACTTTTGAGTTGTCCTTGTTTTTGTAATTAATCCCTTAGCTATATTCCCATAAATAACCCTAAGACATGTACTGGTTCACCAAACTGGATTCTAGTATAGTTGTTATTGTGCTCTGTCATGGGTTTCGAATCTAAGCTATGTACTCATGTGTATCGCATCCTTCCAGGAAAAGGCTCACAACAGAATCCCCAATGATCATGGGTGTAAAACACTAAAAAAAAAAAAAAAAAAAAAAGAAATGAAAAAAAGAGAAAAAAATCCAGCATATAAACAGTTACAAGGGGCTGGTGAGATGGCTCAGTGGTTAAGAGCACTGACTGCTCTTCTGGAGGTTGTAAGTTCAAATCCCAGCAACCACATGGTGGCTCACAACCACCTGTAATGAGTAACAAATAAAAATAAATAAGGAAAAAAAAAGACATTTTGCTGGGCGGCGGTGGTGGTGCACGCCTTTAATCCCAGCACTTGGGAGGCAGAGGCAGGCAGATTTCTGAGTTCAAGGCCAGCCTGGTCACAGAGTGAGTTCCAGGACAACCAGGGCTACACAGAGAAACCCTGTCTCAGAAAAAAAAAAAAAAGGAAAAGAAAAAAAAAAAAACAACAAAAACTATGACCCCATCTGACTCATCAAAGGGATGTAAACTATTGGGAAAGTACCAATTTAAACCCCTCTGTCCATATACTGAACAATAAACAGCCATATGAACACAAAGCTACAACAGAAAAGTAAAGGGCATTTTGTCTTAATTGAACATCCTATCTTCAAAAACCAAACAAAATGGTAAAATAGATGCAAGCCTATACCTTTACGATGACTACATCCTAGCCGACTGCCCACAACTTGAGGAGTGGAGCAAGCCTGAGATGACTTCTTTTAGCATCTGACACACAGCCGGATGTGCTTCTTCACCATTCCCTTAGTTCACTAATCAAGGCTACAGACATGTATACCTAATGAGATAAAGGGCAAAGGGCCAGAGGAAATAGCAACACTATACGTCCACATAGTGATCTCCTCCAATGTGTCCATGTAAGTGTCAAAACTGTCATTCACTTAGTCTATTTCCCAAATGTTCTTCACTGTTCTCTATAGATGGACACTTACCTTGATTACATGTTAGCTTTCATGAGCAATGTTGTAATACACAGATAGCTGCAGATGTCTCTGCATAGTACTTACTTTCCTTTGCTACTAAGCCAACAGAGTAATAGCCACACCATATTGTAGTTCAGTATTTAATTTTTTAAAAATCAATGTGAATTTAAAGATTTATTTTTATTTTATTTGTATAAGTGTTTGCCTGTATGTACACACACACACACACACACACACACACACACACACACACCATAGGTGTGTCTGGTCTCTATGAAAACCAAATGAGGGAGTCAAAGGTGAGCCACCATGCAGGTGCTGGGAACTGAACTCAGGTCTTCTGTAAAAGCATTTTTTTTCTCTCTAAAGATTTCTTTATTTTATGTATATGAATACATTGTAGCTAGCTATCTTCAGATACACCAGAAGAGGGCATCCGATCCCATTACAGATGGTTGTGAGCCACCATGTGGTTGCTGGGAATTGAACTCAGGACCTCTGGAAGAGCAGTCAGTGCTCTTAACCACTGAGCCATCTCTCCAGCCCCAGTATTTAATTTCTTGAGGATGCATCTTACCGCATTTCATGTTAGTTGTGCTAGTTTGTATTAGTACCATCATTTTATGAAACCTTTCAGTTTTTGTTACTTTCTGTCTTTCTTAGATAACAATGTTTCATTCAGAGCAATTGGCTACCTCATTGTGGTTGTGATTAGACTTGTTAAGCATTTCAACATTAAGGTTGTTAAACTGTGTTGACAAAACAGGATACACTGGGGGTAAATCTTCTATTCTTAGACTTGTACTCAGGATGGTGACACATGATAATCAAGAGTTCTATGTAGCCCTAACTAATTACTGATATCCAAGCCGGGTTGAATAATAAACCACAACTCTAGGGAATTTGTGAAAATATGACAAACAATATCAGGAACAGGAGCCCCCACCCATTCACAGACACCCTTACTTGAAATGTATGATTACATGCTGTCCAGTATTTAAATAAACAATGGACCACTTAGTCGACAGACATATTACATTATATATACTGAAGCAGAAACACATCTACCACCAAGTAAAAGCATGATAGAAGAAACCTGCAGCCATAGAAGCAATATAAGAGATACCAAATGAACCTTAGTAAAGGGATTTGTCACACATTCAGCACACTTTCAACACCAACTTCAAAACTGTCAAAATACAAACCACATGTGGATATGAACCATCAGACTTGCATGAACATATTATTACCTGATATCAAGATGACAAAGCCTTTAAAATATTTACAGGGCTAGAGCCATGGACAAATATCTAAGACAAGTTCATTTCTAGGGTCAAGGGTCAGTTTTTTGATGAAGTCCTGTAATTGCAGCTCCAAGAAGATCCAAGGACTGACATCCTTTAGTACCAGCATGGAAAAGCACAAAGCCACATAAAGATACACTGACATCACATAACTAAAATTAAAACAAATCTTTAAACAAATACATTTTCACTCGTGCATGTTTTTCTTGTGTAAGCATTCATTCCTGCAATAAAGGTGTTGAGGGATCTAAAGGGTTACCAACAGTTTTTCCTTATCATGGTTTGATTCATGCAACAGAAAGTAAGAATGTATGTTTGCAGTCAGAGAAATCAGTTCTTCTAAGCTGATCATATCATTTGGGAAGATTTAGGAAAGGCTGCCCTCAGGGAGGAAATCTTTCACAGGGCTGAGGCTTGAGAGTTTACATCTAACGTGCCACTTCTAGTTCCCACTCCTTGTTACGTGCTGGAGGTTGAAGATGTGAGCTCTGAGCTTCCCTTTAACTGCGATGTCTGAAACTTGTAAGGGTTCTTTGATGGTATGAATCATAAGCCAAATTAAACTGCTTTATAAGTTGCCTCAGACATTCTGTTTTATCACAGCAACAGAAAAGGTACTAATACATACCCCATAAAGTTTTATATCTGGAAGAGTTTTTTTGTGTAATTGAAGTGTGAAATCTAAAAGGGTTTTAGCTTTTATCCAGATGAATTTGCAGGTGCTTGACACTTGTCAGATTTTTTTCCTCCGAGGTAAATAATCTTACATAATGGAATGTGTGTTGGTTAATAGTCTTACCAAATCCCCTTCATTATGAGTTCTTTCAGGTCCTCAAACATTACTGTGAAATGTAAAGGCTTTAACAGATTGATTACACACAAAAGGTTTTACTCTTGTATAAAGACTATACTGACTCAGCCTAAAACAGAAGAACGTACCTTCTTCTCAGCAGCACGTCATGGTACCTTCTCCAAAATTGACCATATAAGTGGTCACAAAACAGGCCTCAACAATACAAGAAGATTGAAATAACCCCACACATCCTATCAGATCATCACAGACTAAGGCTGGTCCTCAATAGCAACAGAAAGCCCACATACACATGGAAGTCAAACTACTCAATGGTAACTTGATAATGGAAGAAATAAAGAAATTAAAGACTTTTTTAGAATTTAATGAAAATGAAGGCACATCATACCCAAACTTATGGGACACAATGAAAGCAGTGCTAAGAGAAAAACTTAGCTCTGAGTGCCTCCAAAAAGAAACTGGAGAGAGCTTACTCTAGCAGCTTAACAGCACACCTGAAAACTCTAGAACAAAAAGCAAATACACCCAAGGCGAGTAAACGGCAGGAAATAATCAACCAAATAGAAACAAAAAGAACTATACAAAGAATCAACAAAACCAGGAGCTGGTTTCACAAAATCAACAAGATAGATAAACCCTTAACCAGACTAACCAGAGGGCACGGAGACAGTATCCAAACTAACAAAATCAGAAGTGAAAAGGGGAGATATAACAACAGAAACCCAGGAAATTCAAAACATCATCAGATCCTACTACAAAATCAGAATTCTATCATTCCTTCAAAGACCTAATACCAATACTCTTTAAACTATTCCACAAAATAGAAACAGAAGGAACCCTACTCAATTGATTTTATGAAGTCACAGTTACACTGCATATTCTCCCTTGGAGATGAAACACTTTCTGTCTAATCAGGAACTTATCACAATTTCCTTTCATAGAGGGCTTCATAAGAGACTTTTTTCTACTTCTACCATGTTTAATGTTCCAAAAAGATTTTAAAAACTGGTTGAGTGCATATTACTTTTCTCTCTCTCTCTCTCTCTCTCTCTCTCTCTCTCTCTCTCTCTCTCTCTCCCCCTCCCCTCCTCTCTCTTTTTGAGACTGGATTTCTGTGTGTATCCCTGGCTGTCTTGGAACTCACTCTGCAGATCAGGGTGCCCTTGAACTCAGAAATCCACTTGCCTCTGCCTCTCAAGTGCTGGGATTAAAGGTGTGCGCCACCGCTGCCCGGCGAGTGTATATTACTTTTAGCTTCAGAAGATATCATGTATATTTAAGAGGCATTTAACTATTATAAATTATTTTGATGTCATAAAAAATTTCAGTAGAGTTGTATATTTTAAAATAAATTTTAATTAAAAAGACTACACTGAAATATAAAACTTTTAAATATAAAACATTTAAGTACATTTATAGGGATTCTTTGCAGTATCATTTTTTTTTCTCATGAAAAACTGATGCTACATGCAAAGGCTTTACCACATTAATTACGTTCATAGGGTTTCTCTCTAGAATGTGTTCTTTAGTATTAGACTACTATGATGTGCAAACCTTTACCACAGTGAGTCCATTTATAAGGTTTCTTTATAGTCTGTGTTTTGCTTTCGGTGATAACTATTATGTGCTGTGAAGGGTTTACCACATTACTTGCATTCATAGGATTTCTCTCCAGCATGAATACTGTCATGATGATTACAAAAATGTGCAAAGGCTTCAACATATTAGAGACATTCATAGTTTCTGTCCAGCGCGATTTTTTTCATGCCTTTGAAGGTGACTGTGATGTTTAAAGGCTTTATCTCATTGATTATATTTGTAGGGCTTCTCTCCAGTTTGTGTTTTTACATATTCAAAGATGACTATGATATGCAAAGGCTTTACCACACTGAATACATTCCTAAGTTTACTCTCCAGCATGTGTCCTTTTCTGTATTCCCTCATAACTGGGATGTGCAAACCCTTCACCATATTTAATACCTTCATGGTGTTTCTCTCCAGAATGAATTCTTTCATGGCTTTGAAGATGAATGTGATATGCAAAAGCTTTATCACATTGATTACGTTCATAGAATTTCATTACAGTATGTGGGCTTTTTTTGTAATGTATTCAAAGATGATCATGTTATGCAGAGGCTATACCACACTGATTACAGTCATAGGGTTTCTCTCCATCACGTCTACCTTTATGTATTCAGATATAACTGTATGGTTAAAAGGTTTTATCACTGTAAGGGTCCATGACTCATGATAGTACCCCAGACTCAAATAGTATGCAGCAGCAAAGAGTATTTATTCTGCAAAGAATCTGAATGCAGAGGTCTAGCATATACCAGGATGGAAAACAGGTGTGGACATTTCAGGGCCAATTTAAAAACTGATAGGGTAGTAGTGGGTGACTTTTACCATTCTTTTTCTTGATTGGTTGGTTCTAACTTGATGGGTGTGATGCCTTTGTGATTGGCTAATGCTCAGAGGGATTTGGGGGACTTTAACTAATTAACTATACTAGTTAATTAGCTAGGTGGTAGGATAGCTTCTAAAGCTCCTAACTGGCTGCCCAAGTGAGGGGTGGTTCTTCCTGGAATTGACTTGTTTGACACTTTTCCAGTTCTGGCAAACACAAACTTAGCTCAGTCCCCGAAAGTGCCAGATTGAATCCTGTTATGGAATCAGCCTGTCTCTAGCTAACTGAGCCCTCTTACTACTTTGATAACACTTCTAATGATAATTTCTAGTATCTGTTCTTCTCTCCATTAAGAGATAACTGTGATGTGCAAAAGCTTTACCATATTTCTTTCACTCACATGGTTTCTCTGCAGTATGAATACTTCCATGATGATGAAGACTACAGAAATGTGCAAAGACCTTACCATGTTAAATATCTTCACAGGGTTCCTCTCCCAGATGACTTTTTTTATGTTTCCAGAGACTACTGTGATACGCAAAGACTTCTCCACAGTGATTACATTCATAGGGCTTCTCTCCAGTATGATGCCTCTTATGGGTTTGGAGACCACTGTGACGTGCAAAGGCTTTACCACATTGATGACATTCGTAAGGTTTCTCTCCAGTATGTGTTCTTTTATGCATTTGGAGACTACTGTTTTGTGAAAAGGCTTTATCACATTGATTGCATTTGTAAGGTTTCTCTCCAGTATGTGTTCTTTTGTGCATTTGGAGACTAGTGTGTTGTGCAAAGGCTTTATCACACTGATTACACTTGTAAGGTTTCTCTCCAGTATGAATTCTTTCATGAGTTTGAAGTTGACTATGAGATACAAATGATTTACCACACTGACTACATTTATAAGGTTTCTCTCCAGTATGTGTTCTTTTATGTATAAGGAGATGACTCTTTTGTGCATAGGCTTTTTCACATTGATTACATTTGTAGGGTTTCTCTCCAGTATGTATTACTTTATGTATTTGAAGATAACTGCTTTGTGCAAAGACTTTACCACATTGATTACATTCATAAGGTTTCTCTCCAGTATGTGTTCTTTTATGCAAGCGCAAAGTACAGTGATGTGCAAAGGCTTTGCCACATTGATCACATTCATAGGGTTTCTCTCCAGTATGTGTTCTTTCATGTATTCGAAGATGACAGTGATGTGAAAAGGCTTTATCACACTGATTACATTTGTAGGGTTTCTCTCCAGTATCTGTTTTTTTATGTATTTGAAGACTACTAGGACATGCAAGGGCTTCACTATGTGGAAAGCCTTCAGAGAGTTTCTCTCGAGTTTGAATTCCTTCCTGCTTTTGAAGATGACTGTGACATGTGCAGGCTCTATCACACTGTGTGTATTCAGAGGGTTTCTCTCCAGAAGGGCGTCTTTCATGCCTGCAAGAATAATTGGGACATGGAAAAGTTTTATCACACTGATGAATATTTTATCTGTATGAATTTGGTCTAATTGTAAAGTAGAATCAGATCTTAAAGTTTTATCACATTGTTTAGCCTTCATTGTTTTGTATCATTAGAGATACCTATGATGGTTAGGGCATCTATTACATGGCTCACGCTTATAGCAGGCTTTTTCTATATGAAGTTTTCCACATATTTGAAGAGCGCTACAAGAACTCGGAGCTTTACCACTCTGGTTGCATTCATAAATTTTCTTTATTTTATTATTTTGTAGAACATGATTTTAATATTTTTAACTGTTAATATTCAACAGACAGAATAATTATTTTAAGATATATTTCATTGTTATTTCTCCCTTTTCATTTCTGATTTTATTAATTTGGATACTATCTCTGTGCCCCCTGATTAGTCTGGCTAAGGATTTATCTATCTTGTTGATTTTCTCAAAGAACTAGCTCCTGGGTCAGTGGTTAAGAGCACTGACTGCTCTTTCCAAGGTCATGAGTTCAAAGCTCAGCAACCATATGGTGGCTCACAACTATCTGAAATGAGATCTGATGCCCTCTTCTAGGGTGTCTGAAGACAGCTACAGTGTACTTACATATAATGAATAAATCTCTAAAAAAAAACCAAAAAAACAAACAAACAAAAAAACTAGCTCCTGGTTTAGTTGATTCTTTGTATAGTTTTTTGTTTCTATTTGGTTGATTTTAGCCCTGAGTTTATTTCCTACTGTCTACTCCTCATGGGTGTATTTGCTTCTTTTTGTTCTAGAGCTTTCAGGCGTGCTGTTAAGCTGCTGGAGTATGCTCTCTCCAGTTTTTGTTTTTTTTTTTTTTT